>OZ038455.1:3962398-3986906 GCA_964036195.1 Sphaerolaimus hirsutus | reverse complement strand
CGTTTTGTACAGAAGGATATTTGTCCAGTGGCTCAGTTGCAATTTTACCTTCAGAAAGTTGCTAACTTTAGACCTAACACTTCTAAAAGATGTTTTGTTACTTCTAAAAAACCGTTTAATGACGCGACCAGTGATACTCTGCGCCGCTGGTTACTATCAATTCTTAAACTTGCCGGTATTGATAATTTTGCGGCTCATAGTTTTCGGGCCGCCTCAGCTAGTAAAGCGCTAGCCTCGGGAATCCCTCTTTTTCAAATTTTGGAAGCGGGAAATTGGTCCAAAAGGTCATCCGCTTTCGCAGAAAACTTTACATGCGAATCATTGAAATGAATCGAAGACAAATCAATGTTGGCAAGCTCAATAGCTCTCGACGGCTTTGCCAAAGCCAGAAGAGCAACCGTCTTTTGACTCAAATTGATCAAGGATAAAGCGTTGTTATCCGAAAAATTTGATCTGATAAAGTTGAGTACAATTTCGGGATCCCAAATCGAACTGTATTTCGCAACAGGGGGTTTCGATTTGTAGATTCCAGCCAGCACGCGTTTAACCAAAACGCTCTCCGACAAAATGGAACCAATTGTGGGAGAAAGCATAGTAGCAAGAGCTGACCTAGCCCCCGAAATGGAACTGTACCCAAGACCCAGGGAATGTAAATATGCTAAAAAATTTGCAACCTGAGACGCATCTGGCCGTAAGGAATGGGCATTGACTGATCGAGCCCAAGAAATCCAGCGACCCCAGACCAATTGGTATTGGTTCCAGGTAGTTTTATTGAGCGATTGCTGAGCCAGTGATGAAGCTTGAACTGAAAGGCCCGACGAACGGCAAGCTTTCCCGAAACAAGCCAAACTGTCAGCCGTAATCTCGATTTCACTAACGGATGCAGAGACCCTTAAATAAAATTGTTTGAAAACATGAAAAATTTCAAAATTTCAAATTCCAGGAAGTAACCGACCGTCTGGCCTGGACAAAAGCCAGCTAACTTTAGGCAACATCACTGGCGAAGCAACTGATAAGTCCAAAATATCAGGAAACCAATACTTTCTTGGCCAAAAGGGGGCCACCAAAATCAAAGTAGTGTCAGAATTCCTGACCTTCTGAAGCACTCTACCCAATAAGCAGATTGGGGGAAATGCATAGAGCAGCGAAAATCTGCTCCAATCAATAGAGAAAGCATCCCGCTCAAAGGCGTCTGGATGAGCTCTAAAAGCACAAAAACGATCAGTTTGCGCGTTGTGCGGGGCCGCAAACAAGTCCAATTCTGGAGAGCCAAACAATTGGACAATGTTGTCAAAGACTTGAGTTGACAGCATCCAATCGGATGGTTCAAAACTCTTCCTTGACGCGGCATCAGCCCTGACATTTGATTTGCCAGAAATGTGCTGAGCAGACAGAAAAATCTCATTTTCCAAACAAAATCTCCAAATGAGAGTGGCAGTTCTAGCCATCTGTCTACCCTTGGTACCACCACGTCTGTTCACGTAAGCGACAGCAGTTGAACTGTCAGATTGAACCAAAACGGACCTTCTAACCAAATCTTTTTTGAAATGTTTCAAGGCAAAAAGAATAGCCAAAAGTTCTTTATGATTGATGTGAAAACTTCTCTCATCATGATTCCAAAACCCATGTGAAACAGAACTGCCCAGACAAGCTCCCCAACCAGAATTCGAAGCGTCGGTTTCAATTACGCGAGACGGTGGTGGTTCCAAGATAGGGCGCCCATCAAAATCATGCATCTGAAGCAACCATGATTTGAGTTCGTCCCTGGCGGCATGAGACAAAGGGATCTGATGGTTATACGATCCTGCCAAGGACAAACCATCAATGAGCGCAAACTGTAATTCGCGACAGAAAGCAGCGCCCACAAAAACCGCCTGGGTGATAAAATTTATCTGGCCCAGAAAGGAAGCCAACACCCGTAAACTAATTGTGTCCGCGACGAGCAGCTGATTAGCACGCTCCTGAATCGCCACACACTTATTTTCCGGCACGTAAAATTTCATGTCAGCTGAATTAACTTTGATACCCAAATATTCCATCTCAAAAGAAGGCTCTAATTGACATTTAGCTCTGTTAACTGAAAACCCCAGACTAATGAGGGTATACAGCATGAATTCCAGCTGTTTTTCCAAAATTTCAGCATTTTGACAAAACACACCAATGTCATCCAAGTAAATCTGACATCTAATTCCACGTGCCCGAAAAAACGCAACTACTGGGGCCATGACACGTGTGAAAATGTATGGCGCAGTAGACAAGCCAAAAGGAAGGCATGAAAATTGATATAAAATGCCATTCCAAAAGAATTGCAAGTATTTCCATTCATCATGACGGATCGGAATAGTAAAATAAGCATCCGTCAAGTCAATTTTTGCCATGAAATCATCTTTTCTGATAATGGACCGCAAAACATTCAAGGAAACTTCAGAAACAGCGCCTTTCTCTAAAAGTTCATCAACTTTTTCATCGACTAACTTAGCCATATCTTCCGGAAAATGAATTGGAAGCATAGGCTTCAACTGTGAAGGTACTGAATCCAACATAAGTTCTGCACCTTGCACAGTATTCAAAACCCATCGATCAGAGGTGATTTTCTGCCAATTGACAAGAGCGAACCTAATCCGACCCGCTACTTGTTCCGGAAAATCAATTTTGACAAAATAATCATTATCCAAATGATTATTCAGAAGCACACTTTTGTTCAAGGAGTTAGAAAAATTTGAAGATTTCAATTTACGCTTTGAAACCCTTGAACCCGCAACACCAGATCGACGCCTCAAACGCGAAGAAGACAGAACCAACTTCTGAGGGGGTCTGAAGTCCTGGTAGCGATTTCTGTAAGCCTGCCGCCGCCCGTCCATCGACATCACGTCAGGGAGGCTGCGCGCTTTGTTGAAGCTGGGTTTCTGCATGCGATTGCCGCGCTTCTTGTCGGGCTCCTGACCTGAAACAAAAATTTTTTCAGTCAAGGTTACAGAGAAATTTGAAAGATTCAAAACACAGAATCAAAATTTCCAAACACTGAATCAAAATATCCAAATTCAGAGAAAAAATTGACAAAGTAGAGACTCACTTCCCAGTAAATCTCCAACCACTTTGTCAGTTCTCTTTTTGTTCTTTATGCGACGCCTCATTTTCTTGAGCAACGCCGAGCCGAAAAGAAGCGGGGGTGCGGTGTCCTTGTCGGGGAATTTGACATCTGAAATTTATGTCAAATTGAAATTTTGCAAATAAATGACCCAAAACACAAGACACAAGGAACACCAAGCCAAAACACATAAAAAACGTCAAAAGAAACACCAATTAACCTGTTTCTTTTGACGTACGTTGCTTCAGGCCAACGATCATCAGCTCCCTGCTGACGGCTTTGACTTGGCGCTTAGCCAAATTCTTGAACCATGGCGCGAGGCAAAGCAGCCTTCGCATGCCGTGCACGAAAAGCCGGGCCTGAAATTATGCAGAAAATGCACAATATGAAAACAACAGAATTTTCAAAATCTGAAAACGCAGATTTGAAAAATGACCTGAGATCCTTTCGCGGCTAGCCAAGCCATAGCCTCGAAAGTGTCGCGCGTCAGCGTCGCGTACTGCGACGCCACTTTGTCGTCGGACAGGTCGGCCAACGAAGACTTATGCACAGCGGCCAAGTCGCCTGAGATAAGTGCCAACATAAACACAATTATCAAGTAATTGCAACAAAAGGTAAATAGACTGAGTGGACTGACCCAGCAAAAACGGGATCCTGCCCATCTCGATCAGCACCTTGTCCAACTCGAACAGGTTGTCGTTCAACGCCTTGAGGTTGTGAATGTCCACGGACGCGCGCGTCGGGGTGGCAAACTTGCCACCATCGGTGAACGGCTCGTCTCTCCGCGGCACGAGCTGGAAAGGCACAAAATTTTGAAAATTTTGAACAAAATTCAAAATCAACAAAACAAAATACAAGAAAAGACCACTAACATCCAACAAAACGTTGTTGAGTGGCTTGTATTTCTTGTTGAACGTGGCGCAAAGGTCGGACGACATCCGAGCGCCGGAGGCCAAGTCGGACATCCACTTCTGCACCTCCTTGGAGATGACCGGCTGGCCCTTGGCCTTCGCCAAGGCCAGGGCTTCGTCCGGCGTGGCCGGAATGGTCAAGTCGTTCTGCGGGGCCACGGCGAGCGCGTCGTCGTCGGCCAATCCAATGGGATCGCCCTCGGGATCGGCCTCAGCTTCGGGATCGACCCTGATATTGTCATCAGGGTCGATGTCCGGGTTGTCGCTGAAAAATTTCAAAAACATTGAAACAATGTAGTTGAAACACCAAAAAACCGGCTAATTGAAAACCCACTTGGGATCAATAGCGGGTTGAGATGGTTCAGCGGCCGGCAATGCCTCCGAAGGCAAACCGTGAAGCACCGGGGCATTGCTGGATTTTCGTGAAGAACGCGCCTTGGACGAGTCCGAACTGCTCGAAGAGCTGCTCGAACTCGAACTAGAAGAACTCGACGAACTGGAACTCGCCGAACGATGCCGTGCCATAGCGAACGAAAGCTGCAGAAGAACAAGAATGAGGTTTCACGAACACACGGCGCGCCCTTTAGTACGCGCCACGTGCACTGTTAACTTTCGTTTTTTGCGCATTTGCGCATTTAATTGCAGTGCACGTTCGGATTATCTCACCTACGTTCTAATTTAGTGTGTGAGCTGTGGCTCATAAAACTATTTGTGTATTACAACGAAGTTGCTCACACAAATGATAATTTTCACCAGCAACCGGGTTCATGTTACCAAAATTTGGTCATAATGCCGCCCATCTGGTACGAGTGTCACGATAGAAAAATAAATAGAAGAATTTGGCATTGCGCCAATTGCGGCAGTTAGCTTTTCCCCCAGGCATTGTTTTGCTTCAGTGCAAATTTCCGGTTATTTGCACTTCTCTGTTTGATTTCTGTCTGAGTTCACTCTGGGGGTCAAATTGTTCCAAAGCGGATAGTCGTTATGGTTTTGCGAAGATTGTATCCCAGGTGTGTTTACTTTTCGCACAAATTTTTGCGTTTCGCGGGTGGAGTATGGAGCGGTAGCAGAAGTGTAAATGTAAGTATACCGGTAATTATAGTTTCAAATCCGGATGACTTTTTTATTCAGCGGGGCGGAAACCGCGTCTACGAAGATGGTCATTTTTGGAATTGTGCCAAGCCGTTAGCATTTTGCTCTTTGTATCGTTTTTTCAGTTCACGCCTCGATTTTTAGATGACAACCAACCCCCCGTCTTCTAACGTGATTGAATTCATCGGCATTCTTTTTACGATTTTTTCGACGTTAATTTGAAAATTATGCTGAACTGAAACTACATTTTTGTATCACGCAGGTTGTTTAAGCGCATGATCTAAAGATGTTTTTCAATGTGCTGAGTACCTGGAAGTTTCCTGGAAATGTCCCAGGTAGTTATGCGAGTGAAGCCCCGCCCCCATGGCGCCAGTAATGGGTATTAATTGGACAACAAAAATCCTTGGAACTCAGGCAAGTTTGTGATTTTGTTTGGTTTGGTAATGTTCTGGACAGCGAACCCCCCCCCCCCCCCCTATTAGGTATAGTCAGTCCCGGCCGACAGAGTAGTGGAAATGAACCTTAAAATGCAAGTTTCTCCAGATAAGGGCATAAGCCTGGCATGTGTAAATTAGTAGGGATTTTAATTGCCAGGGTTCAAACGGGACTGGTATTTTCAAAAACGAGCTATTGCGCAGGATATCCCCAAATGTGGTTGTGTTCAATTTGGCTGGGCGCAGGGGTCTCGAATGAAAGATGGGGGGGGGTAACCACCACCAAAACCGCCTAGCTATTTATCTATCCCGGAGGCAATTTTTTGGCTACCCACTGAACCCAAGGACGTAGCCAGGGGGGGGGCGGCCGCCCCCCCCCTTCCCGGGCTGAACCAAAAAATGTGCCAGAAATGGCACTTCCAGAAGACGATTTTGTCGACAGTAGAAAAAAATTTCCTCCTCAATTCCTGTCCATGTCGCTGTTTATCCAGTAAATTACAGCTGTTTTGGCGCCAGTTGCGCCATGGCATGGCGCCAACGAATGGCGCCAGCGCCATGGCGTGGCGCCTACCAGGGCCGTATCCAGGGGGGGGGCGGGGGGGGGGGCTGCAGCCCCCCCCCCTCCCGGGGCGAGACCAAAAAGTGACCGGAAATTGCGACTTTTTCAACATCAGCGTAAAAAATTTTGCGCGCAAGCGCGCATTCTTCACCAGACATAAGGTCTTATCATCGGATTTGCTCCATGCGGCCACAAATCATTATAAATACACTCAATGTTGTGTTTTTCTGTTTTGTATGTATATTTACATACATATACAGCATTCCATGGCGCTGACGCCAACGCCAATGGCGCCATGGCGTGGCGCCTACTAATGGCGCCAGCGCCATGGCGCCATTCCGCCACTATGTAGCTAAAATTTTAGGGGGGGGGGGCTGAGCCCCCCCCCCCCCTCGCCGGCCTCCGTAAACAAGCAGCCCCCCGCTCAAAAATCCTGGATACGTCCCTGGCGCCTACGAATGGTGCCAGCGCCATGGCGCCATTCCCTTACTACAGGGGTAAAATTTTTAGGGGGGGGGCGCCGCCCCCCCCCGTTCGCCGAGCTCTATATACAATCCCCCCCCCCGCTCAAAAATCCTGGCTACGTCCCTGACTGAACCCCCTAAATAGGCCAACTATTTACCTATCTGGAGCGATTTTTGAAACTTTTTAGCCCTGTTTTGCTAAAATTCGCTAATTTTCGTACAATTTTATAAATTTTAAGCTTCAAAATTGCTAGTTCATCTTTCTTATTGACTATTTTAAGCTATTTTTGGTACTATGCATGCTTTTATACCCCTTTTTCGCTATTTTCACCTATTTTTTAGCCATTTTTCCACCTTTTCTTCCTTCTACACTCCGAAAACCCCGTGTATATTGAACCCCTGCACTCCCCCCGCAACCCCCCCCCAGCCCTCCACCCCCAAAAAAGGCATTTCAGCTATCTATCCCTCCGGAGGGTCAAAATTCAAGATACCTTTGGTTGGGCGTTCGGGGGCTATAAAATGATTGCACTGTGGGGAGCAATTTGCTGTGCAGTGGCTAATTGGCGCACCGCACACTGAAATTTTGCATTCAGCGTTCGAACGTTTTTGCACGCTGAACTACAAACGCTGAAATCAAAATCTAAAAAACGCAACGTTTTTGAAGCGTAAAAATTTCGGGATTTGCAATATTTCGAGCAATTCACATGCGAGTAGAATTTTTTTACGCTTCAAAAATGTTGTGTTCTTTAGATATTGATTTCAGCGTTTGTAGTTCAGCGTGCTAAAAAAACGTTCGAACGCTTAACGCAAAATTTCAGTGTGCGGTGCGCCATTGTCAATCTTGACTGACGTGCATTTTCATGGTATTACGCTCCTCCGGAGGGATAGATAGCTGGAAAAATGTGGTGGGGGGTTCGGGATTCAATATATGGCTTTTTCAAAGTGTCAAATGAAGAAAAGAGGGAGAAATTGAGAAATTGCGGTCATCGAGATAGAAAGATAGCTGGGCGGTTTGTGGGGGTTACCCCCCCCTTGGAGACCCCTGCTCTGTGCCCATCATGCCCCCCCCCCGCGCTGAGCACCGATGAGTTATTGCCATAAATGAGCGGTAGATGAGCACCGGGTCCTTAGTCTTTGCTGTGCAGTGGCTGATTGCCAATCTTGGTTCACTTGTACTTTCCAGGTATTACAAGCTGCCATTCACTCCGGATGAATGCAACGTGTTCAGAAAATGTCTGGTCATTGTCAGTGATTCAGAAATGTGGTTCGAAAATGACGTTGATTTAAATGATGTTTTTCTTTCCTCTTTGCCGGTTTTTCAGTATATTTTGTTTGGCTAGTCGTGAGTCGTGACTAGCGTTCAAACGAGACGAGGGACGAAAAAAAATCTAAAATGAATTTTTTCCCCCGTTTTTCAAAATTAAACTTGAATGAACAAATCACAAAAATGGTTATGAGTCAACAGGTATTTATATCAGACGAGTGCCAGTATTCTGTGATGTTATAAATAGGGATGGTGTAAAAACGTTTTTTTGACTCTGCTTTTTATTAACAAACTACCAAATATGGTTGAGTCTAGAGTACGGTCGGAAAAAATTTTTTTTTTACTCGATGTTTAAAAAAAATAAAAAACGTTTTTTTTAAAGCTCCCAGATATGACCTTGTGTCAACATATATAGGTATATCAGACAGTGGCAATACTCTGTGATGTTATATATGACCATATAATGTCTGTGGAGCCATGGGATAGCATTGTAAGTGGTGATCTGTTTCAAAAATATCCATTTTCCGTCGACATATCATTCGTATATCGCCTTATAGTCGAATGTTTGTGACTTCAGGTAAAGTTTGGCATGGAATAGTGATGAAACATAGTTATAAAAGGAGGTTGTTACTTTGGGAGTGAAGTTACACACTGTGGAGGTACATGGAAGCACATTACCTCAATAATTTATACTACAGCAGCATATGACGGCTTATTAACCCATGGTAGCACATAGAAATGGATACTATGATACTAAAAATGCCACAAAACCAATGAAAACAACCACCAATGTCAATTTGTGTGTGAAATTGCGCGCTTGCGCGCAAAAATTTTGCAAATACCTAGTGTTTAGTACTAAAAATTTCAGTCTATGTTTTTTTTAACATTTCGGATGTCATGTTTTTTATATAAAAAAAACGTTTTAAAAAAAAACATCGGCCAACCCTAGTCTAGGGATGGCTAGGGTTCAAACGGGACCGCGGTCCCGGTACATGGTTCGGCAAAAAGTCGGGACTGGGGCGGTCCCGGTCCCGGTCCCGACACCCCAGTCCCGGTCCCGACACCCCAGTCCCGGTCCCGGTCCCGACAATTGGAAAAGGCCAGTCCCGGTCCCGGTCCCGACCACCCAGTCCCGGTCCCGGTCCCGGTCCCGGAATTTTTCAGCGGTCCCGATAAGAAAAATTGACCGGACTGGATCCAAATTTTGCCTTTTAAATACTTGTAAGTCGGCGCATTCTCATTTCGACGACGAATTTTTGACGTTTTTTTGGTGAGTTCCAAACATTCTCATTCATGTTTGACATCAGAGAAGGCTGAAAAATTTATTTTCCTTCAGAAAGCACTGCGCCAGCTTATGTATCAATACTCACTGTCATAATTTTCGTGCATTATGTCATTTTTTGTGACTCAATTGAATTTTGTCACTTTTATTATATTTTTGATGACAATTTTGATTGAATGAAGTGTGAAAATCATATGAAACTTCTGAAAATATGCATTCAAATGGTTATCGGTCCCGATAGGGCTCAAAAGGGGGCTGTGGTCCTGGTACCTGGTTCGGCAAATCCTGGTCCCGGTCCGGGTGCCCCAGTCCCGGTCCCGGTCCCGGTCCCGACAATTGAAAAATGCCAGTCCCGGTCCCGGTCCCGGTCCCGACCACCTAGTCCCGGTCCCGGTCCCGATAAGAAAAATTTCTGGTCCCGGTCCCGGTCCGAAAAACTGGTCCCGTTTGAACCCTAGGGATGGCTGATATTTTTTCAAGCGTCCTTTAAAAAAAATTTTTTTTTTAAACAGAGGCATCAAATTCGTTTTTTTTAACAAAACATCAGCAAAATTTTTTTTCTACTATGCACTAGGTATTTTGCATTTTTTTGCGTGCAAGCGTACAATTTCACATACACATTACCATTGGTGGTTGTTTTCATTGGTTTTGGGGTATTTTTAGTGTGAAAGGTTCCATTTGTTCATGCTATTGTGTGATAATAAGCTGTGATATCTTAGTGTAGTATATAATATCCAGCCAATGTGCTCCCACATACTTCTACAGTGTGAAACATCACTGTCAATGTATTAGCTTTCTCTTATAACCTTATTCAAGCGCTATTCCATGCAAACCTTGACTTGAAGTCATGAATATTTGACAAAAGGTGATATACGTAACACAGGGGTGTCCAAGATTTTGGCCCTCGCGGGGGCTGGATAGATAGCAAATCGCTCCTCCGGAGGGATAGATAGCTGAAAAAATTTCTGGGGGGGGGCTTGGGGGGGAGCTCGCGGGGGCAAAATATATAGGCTTTTTCAGTACTACATAGAAGGCCGAAAGGGAAAAAAATCGCTAATAATTGGTTAAAAGTGGCCAAAAGTAGGTTTAAAATGGCTAAAAACAGGTATATAACCATGCATATAACTGGAGAGCACGACTTTGAAGGTGAAAAACTATAAAAGGGTGCGACAATTAGTGATTTTGAGCGAAATTTCTCAAAAACCACTCCAGATAGATAGATAGCTGGCGGATTTGGGGGGGGGGCAGCCCCCCCGTAGGAGACCCCTGATGTAACAACTTGACAAAAATGGATATAACCACTTATAATGCTGTCCCATGACTCCACAGCTATTCTTTGGCGATATTTAGCATCACCAAGCAGGGATGTACGCAGGATTTTTGAGCGGGGGGGCGGAGTCTATACGGAGCCCGGCGAACGGGGGGCGGCGCCCCCCCCCCCCCCTAAAATTTGGCCTATAGTAAAGGCGCCTAAAGTTTGTAGGCGCCAGCGCCATGACAGTATTGGCGTTGGCATTGGCGCCAACGTCTACCATATAGGTATCTATTTGACACTTGAAATCAGGGACGTATCCAGGATTTTTGAGCGGGGGGGGGGGGCTGCTTGTTTACGGGGGCCGGCGAACGGGGGGGGCTCAGCCCCCCCCCCCTAAATTTTTCCCTATATAGGGACAGAAATGGTTTTGGCGCTAGCGCCATACAAAGGCGCCACGCCATGGTGCTATTGGCGTTGACGCCAGCTCCAGGAACCGCTTTATATGCATGTAAATATGCATACATATACAGCTTAAGTCACAAAAATGTGTTCATTTTCAAGGATATTGGCTTACAGGGACCGATCCGCTGAAAATACAATGCATGGGGAAGAAATTGCGCGCTTGAGCGCAAAATTTTTAAGAAACATTGAAAAATATATAGGAAAAGTTGGATTTCTGGGGACTTTTTAGGTCTCACCCCGGGAAGGGGGGAGGGCTGCCCCCCCCCCCCCGCCCCCCCTGGATACGTCCTTGCCTGAAATACATATTAAATAATGGGGTAGGGATTTGCGCGCTTGCGCGCAAAAATTTTTTAGAGTGCCCACAAGTTCGCCTCAGAAAAGTGCCATTTCTGGCAAATTTTTCTGTCCGGCCCGGGAACGGGGGGGCGGCCGCCCCCCGCCCCCCCCTGCGTACGTCCTTGTCACCAAGTACTGGCAATTGTCTGATATACCTGTATAGGGTTGGAAAAAAAACGTTTTTTTTAACTTGATGTTTTTTTTTAAAAAACGTTATATGACCATATAATGTCTGTGGAGCCATGGGATAGCATTGTAAGTGGTGATCTGTTTCAAAAATATCCATTTTCCGTCGACATATCATTCGTATATCGCCTTATAGTCGAATGTTTGTGACTTTGGGTAAAGTTTGGCATGGAATAGTGATGAAACATAGTTATAAAAGGAGGTTGTTACTTTGGGAGTGAAGTTACACACTGTGGAGGTACATGGAAGCACATTACCTCAATATTTTATACTACAGCAGCATATGACGGCTTATTAACCCATGGTAGCACATAGAAATGGATACTATGATACTAAAAATGCCACAAAACCAATGAAAACAACCACCAATGTCAATTTGTGTGTGAAATTGCGCGCTTGCGCACAAAAATTTTGCAAAATACCTAGTACTTAGTACTAAAAATTTTGGCCGATGTTTTAAAAAAACAAAAAACATTTCGGACGTCATGTTTAAAAAAAAAACGTTTAAAAAAAACGTTAAAAAAAACATCGGCCAACCCTATACCTGTATATGTTGACCCATAACTATATTTGTGAGCTTTAAAAAACCCGTTTTATAAAAAAAACATGTTTAAAAACTCAACAGGGGCGTGAAAACATTTTTTGGCCATCCCTAGTTGAGTCATGTGCCAGCACCATTTGCTGGCCTAAATTTGCTAAATACCTAGTGAATAAGTACTAAAAAGTCTAACTGCCGTTTTTCCAACCAGTTTTTATCCTTGCTTTTTTAAAACACGTTTTTGAACAAACGCTTAAAAAATGTTAGCCGTCCATAAACGATAACGACTTTTCGAGATCGAGACCGAAACCATGGTTTCGTTTTGAACCCTAGTCGCGACTGAAATAAAACACGTTTCTTTGTTGTGTTTCTCTGCCAGTTGGTAGACTTCTGAGCTAATTAATGGGCATTTACTGGGCAATAACCATACACAGGCATTTTGAATTATGCATCTGAACGCTTCATGGACGTGAAAGCGGAACTCAAAAATATTCGAAATTAATTTATTTTTGAATGAAAATACCGTCCCACCAAAATCGTTTGAAGGAATTTAAGATTTAAGAAAATCTGAAATCTAAATTTTACTCATTTTCAATGTTTGCATTCGTCAGATTTTTTCTTTCACCTAAATATGTATGTATTTAGTTCCGATTCCAAAAACCGTTCGAACTCATAATTAAGAATTTTCGTGTGTGGTGCGCTATTATTTATGTCTGATTTAAATATTGTCACATGAAAAATGAATCCAAAATTGAGTGTGATTGAAATTGTATCCCTTTGCATAGCTTGAAGTTCTTTATCTGACCCAATGGCGCTACGCACACTGAAGCCGAGGCATACACACGTTTTCATCTGCCGAATCTGGGCTATTCCATCTCTGTACGCTCCTCCTACTTAATACTGCTGGGCGTTTTGCCAAAAGCGACTATTTTGCACGTTTTATCTAAAAGACAAAACGCGCAACCACTGTCGCAATCATGTGACCAAAAAATTGGACACACGACCACGACAACCCCCCATCCTATGCACCGGGGGGCCACTGGTCGGGAACACCCCCTACATAAAAATACAATCCCAATATAGGAGGTAGAACCCTATATTGAGTCTAGGTGCAGACCCAAGTGGGTCTGACTTGAGCTCTGGCTGTCTAGGGAGCTGGTTTTATACTGGGTGGGTGACAGAGGTTAGAGCAGTTACACTAACACAGTGGGCGGAGCCTGCAGGCACCAGCTGGCTCTGTTTGGACATGTTTGCTGTGGTCTGGAATTGGCTCTAGCTGGCTCTGTACCTTGCGGGTTTGGCAACATGGTTTTTGCCCAACTGTATCAAGGTAACTACCATAGTGGTAATATTATTTATCACCACTGTGGTAGTTACCTTGATACAGTTGGGTAAAAACAACCTGGTAGCAATCCCAAACCCATTAAAGTGTAAAGTCAAGTGCCAAATGGAAGGTCAAATGCAAAGTCAAATGTGAAATGTAAAGTAAAGAGTAAAGTGTCAAATGTAAAGTAAAATGTGAAATGTAAAGAAAAGTATCAAATGTAAAGTCAAATGCAAAGTCAAATGTCAAATGTAAAGAAAAGTGTTAAATGTAAAGTCAAATGCAATGTCAAATGTCAAGTCAAATGTAAAGTAAAGTGTCAATTGTGTATCCAAATCTTATTATTTGTATCCAAATCTTATGTTTTTGTATCCAAATCTTATTTCGAAAAGTAAGATTTGGATACAAAAACATAAGATTTGGATATGAAAAAATAAGATTTGGATACACAATTGACACTTTACTTTACATTTGACACTTCACTTTACATTTGACTTTACCACTACCTATTTAAGCCATTTTTAAAATGGTTCATTGCCCTAAGCTTAAAATGGTTAGTAGGGCTAAGCTTAAAATGGTTAGTAGGCCTAAGCTTAAAATGGTTAGTAGGCCTAAGCTTAAAATGGTTAGTAGGCCTAAGCTTAAAATGGTTAGTAGGCCTAAGCTTAAAATGGTTAGTAGGGCTAAGCTTAAAATGGTTAGTAGGCCTAAGCTTAAAATGGTTAGTAGGCCTAAGCTTAAAATGGTTAGTAGGCCTAAGCTTAAAATGGTTAGTTGGGCTAATTTTTTACCTAAGCCTAAGCCTAAGCTTAAGCCCAAAATAGTGAATTTTCCTAGAAAGTAGTCAGTAGAATAAAGAGAACACGTTTCGTTAAAAAAGAAAACACATTCCGTTAAGCTTTTTACTTTTTCGGTAAAGAACCCACCTCCCATTTGTCACCATTCCAAAAAGACCTAAAAAAGATACGTAGAGACATGAAATAGCCCCGAATCTGAATTGAAAAATTGCCGTTCGGACGTTTTAAGTTCGGCATTTTAGGGGCTGCCATATTGAATTTTGAAAACGTGCACACGATATTCGGATGAATTCGGACAAATTTGAGCGTTAATTTTTAGACGCTGAAGTATGTCGAAAACAACATACTTTTCTATGATAAGTACGATAGCTGAATGTGTGTATTTAACCTACCTATATTCATTTATATAAGTGGTAAACAACATTTGTCACCTGCCTCACCGCTAAGTCATGAAATTGCACTCGCAATTTCGACAATTGTACATTTTTCGCAGTTCAGCATTCAACATTTCATCTGATTTTGCCGAATGGTTTCCGCATGAAAAAGTTTACGCATCTTTTGAATGCTGAAATACATGCTGAATTGACAAACCGCCTATTTTTCAAGAGTACGGACGATTTTAGTTCAGCAAGTTTTTTTCTATTCAGCATTTAATTCGGCATTTGTCAAAAACGTGCGTATGCCGAATATTTCGGCTTCAGTGTGCGTAGCGCCATTGCGGCCGTCTGCCCTGCACTTGAACTGTGCTGAAAAATTACACAAACCTAAAATGGCTTTTCTGTGAACATTATATTGTATTTACAATACGTCATTCCTCCAAGGGTGTCAAAAAAATTTTTTTATAGAAAACGGAAACAGAAAATTGAAATTTGACACCCTAATTTGTCCTTGCTGAGGGAGTTTTACCATGTGATCTTTCCAAGCCATTTTTGGATCATTGCCTTTCTGAACTTAAATTTTCAATTCAATTTTATTCAACGTAATGTCGCACTTCACTGTGACAAAAGTCATTTTTCAGCTGTATGTGTGATAGCCATCCCTCCGGCCCAGCATTGTAAGCGGTTTTAACGATTTTGCTGCGATGGCATATTCTGTTGACACTCCGCGCTGCCCCGGGGATGATAACTGCCGCAAAGGTATATTCACCATGCCTGTGTCTATTACTAGGGATGGTTTGAGTTTGAAAGTCGTTTTTGGAGACCTTTTGTAATTTGTGGTGGAAGCAGGGGTCTCCAGGATTTTGGCCCTCGCGGGGGCTGGATAGATAGCAAATCGCTCCTCCCGAGGGGTAGATAGCTGGAAAATTTTTCTGGGGGGGGGCTTGGGGGGGGGCTCGCGGGGGCAAAATATATAGGCTTGTTCAGTGCATAGAAGGCTAAAAGGAGAAAAAATCGCTGGTAATTGGTTAAAAGTGGCTAAAAGTAGGTTTAAAATGGCTAAAAACAGGCATATAACCATGCATATAGCTGGAGAGCACGATTTTGAAGGTGAAAAACTATAAAAAGGTGCGAAAATTAGTGATTTTGAGCGAAAATTGGGGGAAAATTTCTCAAAAACCACTCCAGATAGATAGATAGCTGAGCGATTTGGGGGGGGGGTCTTTGGGGGTAGTAGCCAAAAATTTTGCCTCGGGATTAATAGATAGCTGAGCGGCCTCCGGGATAGATAGATAGCTGGCGGATTTGGGGGGGGGGGGGCAGCCCCCCCCCAGCCCCCCCCCCCCCTAGGAGACCCCTGGGTGGAAGTTGCATTTTTGTGGGTTTTTTCTACCCCTATCTCTACCCGGCAGGGAGGGGGCTGTAACGCCCCCCCTGTATACGTCCTTGATGAGATTCATTCATGTGCTTTCACAAAGATTAAGAACTATAAAGATCACATCGCATTAGTCTTCTCATCTAATTTGTGAATTTTTCATTTACAATTTCATTTGAAGTCACTACAGGTTTACAAAAAGCTTCATTTATTTATTTACCTAAGTATTTGATGAGTACTGCGCCGTGTGTGAAAAATGTTAAGTATTCAAACCATTTAAATTTGTTTTATTAGTTTTGCTTGCCATTGCCATTTGTGTCTCACTCTGGTTGGAAACTATTTGCCTATCTCACTGCAGGTATAATGACCGTGGGGGAGATCAGCCACACATTCAAAGATTTGGACAAGTTGACTGCTGGTGGCATTTTTTCTGAGCCACTGAACATCGGCGGTGTGCAATGGTCAGTTTAACAACCTATTGATTAGGTATGGTGCAAATGGGACTGCAATTTTTGGCTCACACTTGACACTCACAAATGTCAAAACTGAGGTAACCTTTAGATGTCCATTTCCAGTTTTTCTGGGGTCAAAATTCTTACATTTCTGATAACACTTTTTTATGGATGTTTTGTCATCGTTGCCATCTACTAGACCCCAGTACCCCATATCTAGATCCGCAAACTTTGAATACCCCTAGCTTTGTATTGGCATTCATATGAATGGTGGAATATAACGTTGATCACAGGAAGCTCCAGTTACAAAAGAATGACACATCAGGCATTAGTGGTTTTCTGTGTTTTTCCTTGCTTGACAGCAGTGAATCGTGCAAGTACATCTGGGATTGGCAAGTTGCTGCTTCATTCTCGATTGCTGGTGAACCGGTCAGTTCAGGTCAGGGGTTTTGTTGATTTGGACCCCCATGGGGGTTCATATAGATAGTAAATCGCTCCTCCGGAGGGATAGATAACTGAAAAATTTAGGGGGTGGGGGTTCACGGGGGTTCAATATATAGGATTTTCCGAGGTGTAGAAGGAAGAAAAGGAGAAAAAGCGCTAAAAGTAGAAGAAAAACAGCTAAAAATAGGTAAATAAGTACATATAGTACAAAAATAGACGAAAATAGGCAATACGGAACATGAATTAGAATTTTGAAGGTGAAAATCTATAAAACCGTACGAAAATTGATGATTTTGAGCGAAAATTGGGGCAAAACTTCTTTAAAATTGCTGCAGATAGATGGATAGCTGGCCGATTGGGGGGAGGGGTTGGGATAGTAGCCCAAAATTTAGGATAGATACATAGCTGAGTGGGCCTCCAGGATAGATAGATATTGAATCCCTGGTAGGCAGACAAAGTAGGCATAATGAGGTAGCACTAATTTGCAAAGTGTTACTAAAGCATGAGTTTAAAGAAGCAATTTTCGAACCAGGGGTTTTGAAGGGGCTGCCCCCCAAATCTGCCAGCTATTTATCTATCCCAGAGGCTGCTCAGCTATCTACCTACCTCGAGGCAAACCCTTGTTGCTCCATTTGGAAATTTTATAGTCATATGGGCGAAAGACCAGTGCCCAAGTAAACCCGGTGCCCAAGTACGCCCGGTGGCCAAGTTTAAATACCCGGTGCCCAAGTATGCCCGGTGCCCAAGTAAAGTGCAACTCGGAATATTTAGATGCCTTGTAAAATGTCAAATTCCCTGTAAAATGTCAAATGTCATGCAAAATGCCATACAAGAAGTCATGTAAAATGCCCAGTAAATGGAAAACAAACATTTGCCATTTTACCCGGCAAATTTACATGACTTTTAACACTTTGTACAACATTTGACAGTTTGAAGAATTTATATGATGACCCAGAAAACGAAGAAACAAAAAACGGAAAGACATTTGACATTTATAAGTATCTGTGAGTCCCCCCGACACGCACGGTCCCCCCGGACCAAATGACCCATAAAATTAAGAAACAAAAAAACGGAAAGAATAAAAATGAAAAAATGGTAAACATACTTGACGCGAATTGTAGGGCGGTATCCTCGCCGTAAAGTATAGCAGTTCATACAGACCCAGTACTCATTGCCGCTACAATCGCGGCTTGTGTTCTTGTGCCACTTAAAATGCACAAGTATTTACGGGCACTTTACTTGGGCACCGGGCGTACTTGGGCACCGGGTTTTTCAACTTGGGCACTGGGTGTACTTGGGCACCGGGTTTACTTGGGCACCGACACACCGTCGTTATATGCCTGTTTTTAACTATTTTGCTTCCAATTCGGCTATTTCGGACCTATTTTTAGCGATTTTTCTGCATTTTGCCTTCTATACCTTGAAAAAGCCTTGGTATACTCGGATGACATTACGCCGTACATTTTTCCGGAGGAAACACTCCATCATGACGTGATCACTTTCGTCGCCATCATCATCTCTCGCCATCACGTGGTCTTCATCACGTCATCACTTCGTCGTCATCACGTCTTCCATAAGTTATTGGCTGGCCGACTGCCAGCCGAAGATATAACTCCTATCTGTTTGTAGAGTATTGTGTCTGCCGAGTATATATATTTTGCCCCCGCGAGCAAAATAATTTTTCAGCTATCTATCCCTCCGCAGGAGGGTATGAGCATCGAAAAAATCGAGGGTGGCATTTTAGGGGGGGGGGGGGTGTTGGATTTGAGGGTTGGGTGGGTATCGGGTTCGGGTATTGAGGTCGGGTATCAGGTCGGGTTTTCAGGTCAACTATTGTCTGGTTGTTATAAGGTGGCTTGTCAACAGGTATATACTTCGCTTTTTGTGCGTAACATCTTTTACGATAAAAAACTTTAGGAAATGATAAGATGATAAGGTGAAAAGAACTGTAAAAATGCTTTTTCCCTTAATTCTTTTTAGAGTGGCGCCCATCGATACTGTTCAACATCTCCTGGCCCTGGCTTCGGTTTTAAAGATCTTTTAACGATGGTAAGTTACCACAGATTGCTATCGGGATTATTGATGGCTGGAGATGTTTTAAAGTTTTGTTCTAAATTATTCTTGTGTAAAAGTAGACCCTGCGGAATTCTAAGTGTGAGCAGTCTAGTAAAATGTCATGAAAAATTCCGAATGTCCCAAACCCTGCAAAGTGTCAATTCACGTGACAAATGACATGTAAAATGTCAATCAAAACAAGACAAAATTTCATCACTGAACCTTCGATAACAATTGACACTTCGCATGACACCAGGGCCGTATCCAGGGGGGGGGGGGGCGGGGGGGGGCTGCACTGCAGCCCCCCTCCCGGGCAAGAGATGAAAATGTGCAGGAAAATGCGATTTTCAGTATCAATTTTTTAGGTGCTTGCGCAAGCGCGCATTTTCTTATGTCGCATGAGCTACTGTCTGCACATCGGTCCCTGTATCCCAAATACTCATAACATGTACACAAATATACGTTTTTCGCTCTATATGTATGCATATTTACATACATATACAGCGGTTCTCGGCGCCAGCGCCGAGGCCAATGGCGCCATAGCGTGGCGCCTAGGAATGGCGCCAGTGCCATGACACCATTCAATCACCATTAAGGTAAAATTTTAGCCCCCCTCGCCGGGTTCTGTAAACAAGCAGCCCCCCCCGCTCAAAAATCCTGGATACGTCCCTGGGGGCAGTCCCAAGCCCTGTAAAGTGTAAAGTAAAGTGTCAAATGTAAAGTCAAATGCAAAGTGAAGTGTCAATCAAAACAAAAAAGAAAAGATTTTATTACTGAACTTTGCATGACAATTGACACTTTACTTTGCATTTGACTTTACATTTGACATTTGACCTTGCATTTGACTTTACATTTGACACTTTACTTTACACTTTACAGGGCTTGGGATTGCCACCAGCATGACACTGTGCCTGACACTTCGATCGTTTCCACACAAAGGTGCAAATATCAGTAATGCCTTATGTTTTTTAATCACTGAAGGTGCTACTGCTAGTAGGCACACCGAAATTTTTGGTTGTGCATCCGAACTGTTCATTTGCGGAAACATGAAATCTAGCGAACAGAAACCCGGTAAAGGATAAAAAGTCAGGTCTAGAAGCGAATTGCTCAAAGGATAAGAAATTCCTACAAGCTGTTTTGTGGCGGTCCTGTCGTTTTTCCAAAAACGATTAATTAATTTTCGAAAATATTTACCTGAACCGTTCCGATTGCATAAGTGATTGCGGAGGGCGAAAACTCAACGCATGTAAGCTCTCAGCGCATGTAAATGTTCTCTCGGCCGTGTAAACGTCCAGCGCATCTATGCACCCCATGCGGGTTGCCCTGGCGGCACGATGACAAATTTTTGCAGTGTCCCAGCCCGTTTAGACGCAGGCCACTATTTTTTCTATACAATCGATTTTTCACCTATACGGTCAATTAGGTAATACATATAACAAGCGTTATGGCAATGTAGAAATGCTAAACACAAAAATGTTTGTTTCATTTGTGCCAAAAAAATCTGCGGCATTGTTAATGCACCCTTTGCAGCACTGTTTCTTTGTGCCGACGCGCCGATGCACAGGTTTACAAGCGCTGGGGCGCACAGCCACAATCCTTGATCGTGCCGCCGCGCTGCTGCACGCATAGGCTGCATAGATGCGCGGGTGTGTTACATGCGCTGGGAGCACATTTAAATGCACTGAGAGCTAGGGATGGAAAAAAGCGCTTTTTTTAACGGCCCCGTTTTTTAAAAAAAGCGCTTTTTTGAAAAACGCGCTTTTTTCGCTTTTTTCCAAAAAATGTCGAGATGTTCCCTAAAAAGCTCCCAAATATGGTTCTGTATCATTATATACAGGTATATCAGACAAGTGGCAGTACTTGTGATGATATAAAGCCATAGAATGGCTGTGTAGTCATGGGAGAACATGATAAGTGGTGATTTCTGCCTTTTTATGCTGACTCATTATGTGTATGGCTGTTTGTGAATGTGTCGTGACTTCAAGTGAAGTTAGGCATGAAATAGTGCTTATAAATAAGGCTATAAGAGAAGGCTAATACATTGAGACTAATGTTTCCCTCTGTAGAAGTATGTGGGAGCACTAACTGAGGTTTCCCACTAGAAGTATTGGCTGAATATTCAATATACTACACTAACATATCACAACTTATTATTACATGATAGCATGCAGGAATAGAAGCAATGACACTAAAAATACCACAAAACCAATGAAAACAACAACCAATGTCAATTTGTGTGTGAAATTGCGCGCTTGCGCACAAAAATTTTGCAAAATACCTAGTGCATAAGTACTAAAAAAACGGCGTTTTTTTTTTAAAAGCGCTGGCCATCCCTACTGAGAGCATAGATGCGCTGAGAGTTTACATACCCTGAGCGAGGCACACCGCCATTGCAGAGTGTGTAGCGGCGAAATTTTTTGTGTGTGGTTTACTTGTCATAACATTAATGGATTATTCAACTTTAAGTAATTCTTATGACATAACACAGGATTCACCGCTCATATCAAACAATGCGGTCACTGTCGGGGTCAAATTTGCCCTGCACAAGTATCAAGCTGTCAAGTTAGTGACTGGGGTTGGACTGATATTGTGTTTTGTGTTGTCAGTTTCTGCAGATTTATTTTCATTTTCGATTCTGTGCAAGAGTCTAGTCAAATAATAGCTACAGATGTATTTATTTTAAAATTGAATGTTGACTCAGCATCTGTGGACATCAACATCCCTGGACATTTTGCCCTTCTGGGCAGCAGTCTAGTAAGAGAGTTTACCAACCAAATGCTCCAGTTATCTATCTACCAGGTACCGCTCAGCTGTCTATCTATTCCAGATGTTGCTCAGCTATCTCAGGTTTGATGCAAACTCTGCACATGCACATGTCCAGGGGTGTTTAATGTCCGGGGCTTATGCGACATCTCTTGATTCCACTTATTGTGTCGAATACTGGGCTGAGTCGATGGACATCACTTGTTGTCAACTTCAGGTTGCTGCCGCCGACCACACAATTGTTCTCCACGGGAAAAACACCGATCACCGACGCGCAGCTCCATTTCGACTGCGGCACTGTGCTGCACTTGAACAAGGGGGTAAGTCACTTTTATGAATCATTAGGATTTTTGGCCGCGATTTTCAACCATGGTTGAGATTAGGGATGGCCAAAAAAGGTTTCAGGTTTCAGCCAACAGGTTTCTTTTATGAAAAACGTTGTTTTTTCAGAAACGGTTTTATTTTAAAATAAAACCGTTTTTTTTCAAAAGCTCCCAGATATGGCCATGAGCAGGGACGTATCCAGGATTTTTGAGCGGGGGGGCTGCTTGTTTACGGAGCCCCAACCCCCCTCCCCCAAATTTTTTTCCAGCTGTATATACAGGGACGTATCCAGGATTTTTGAGCGGGGGGGGCTGCTTGTTTATGGGGGCCGGCGAACGGGGGGGGGGGCTCAGCCCCCCCCCCCCCTAAATTTTTTCCCTATATAGGGACGGAAAGGCGTTTTGGCGCTACGCCATACAAAGGCACCACGCCATGGCGCTATTGGCGTTGGCGCCAGCGCCAGGAGCCGCTTTAGATGTATGTAAAAATGCACACATATGCAGCGAAATTCGCAAAAATGTGTTTATTTCCAAGGATTTTGGTTCGCAGGGGCCGATCCGTCAAAAATACAATGCATGGGGAAGAAATTGCGCGCTTGCGCGCAAAATTTTTAAGAAACATCGGAAAATATATAGGAAAATATGCATTTTCCGTGACTTTTTGGGTCTCACCCCGGGAAGGGGGGGGGCTGCAGCCCCCCCCCCCGCCCCCCCCTGGATACGTCCTTGTGTATATATCTCAGCTCAGCTATCTATCCAACCACTCGGAGGGTCAAAATTCAAGATACCCCTGCCCAGTGTTTAGTACTAAATTTTTTGGTCAAGGTTTAAAAAAAACGGTTTCGATGGTCGGTTTAAAAAAAGAAAGTTTTTATTTAAAACAACAACCTTTGAAAAATACCCCGGTTATCCCTAGTTGAGATGACAGATCCCAGTACTATTAAAATTTCACCAATCCTGACCACAGAACCAAATAAGAATGCAAATACCAAATTCTGATCAAATAAGAATGCATCGCACGTTTGAGTGTGGTGCATTTTTGTCCCCATTTTCGAAAAATTTCCCGCATGGACACATTGAAAACAAAAGTATAAATAAACTATATAAAATTCACAGTATCAAAATAACATTGATGATTGGAAATATTTCCTACTTAGGGTTGGCCGATGTTTTTTTTGAACGTTTTTTATTTAAAAAAAACGTTTTTTTTTTTTAAAAAAACATGACGTCCAAAATGTTTTTTTAAAAAAAAAAACATCGACTGAAATTTTTAGTACTAAGCACTGGGTATTTTGCAAAATTTTTGCGCGCAAGCGCGCAATTTCACACACAAATTGACATTGGTGGTTGTTTTAATTGGTTTTGTGGCATTTTTAGTATCAAAGTATCCATTTCTATGTGCTACCATGGGTTAATAAGCCGTCGTATGTTGCTGTAGTATATAATATTGAGGTAATGTGCTTCCATGTACCTCCACAATGTGTAATTTCACTCCCAAAGTAACAACCTCGTTTTATAACCTTGTTTGATCACTATTCCGTGCCAAACTTTACCTGAAGTCACAAACATTCGACTATAAGGCGATATACGAACGATATGTCGACGAAAAATGGATATTTTTGACACAAATCACCACTTATAATGCTATCCCATGGCTCCACAGACATTATATGGTCATATATAACATCACAGAGTATTGCCACTGTCTGATATACCTATATATGTTGACACAAGGTCATATCTGGGAGCTTTTAAAAAAAAAACGTTTTTTATTAAAAAAAAACGTTTTTTTTTTAAAAAAAACGTTTTTTTTTAATAAAAACATCGAGTTAAAAAAAACACGTTTTTTTTCCAACCCTATTCCTACTTCCCAGATTTTGGCTACATTCTCTGAGCACTTCGAGCCCATGTTCTTTCGGGACGAGTGGGCAAATTGTGAGGAGAATATTCGTGGCAAAGTGACCCTCAAGGATGTGGACGTTGGCACATTTTCTACAATGCTGAAAATGGTCACTCGCGACACGAATGAAATTATTGGTTGGTATAGGTATTTTTTCAAAATATTCAATATCGATATTCGATATTCGATATTTTTTCAAAATTTTCGATATCGATATTCGATATTTGATATTTTTTCAAAATTTTCGATATCGATATTCGATATTAAAAAATGGTCGATATCTGATATTCGATACGATATATCGTTTGAACCCTAGCACGGGGTATAAGAACTTGTGCACCAGGGCAACGGGGGGGGGGTTTCGGGGAGGGTGGTGACCCAAGAGCAGGGATGTAGCCAGGATTTTTGAGCGGGGGGGGGCGGATTGTATACGGAGCTCGGCGAACGGGGGGGGGGGGGCGGCGCCATTCGTAGGCGCGACGCCATGGCGCCATTGGCATTGGCATTTAAATACTGTACTTTTACTCATCAAATACAATACTATAAGCACATCAGATCAACCATAAACATCTCAAAATGAAAATGAAAAGTAAATTTGGGAACACACCACAGGTTCGATATATCGAAAAAATGGTCGATATTCGATATCGATATTCGATATTTTTCAAAATTTTCGATATCAATATTCGATATTTTTTCAAAATTTTCGATATCGATATTCGATATTTGATATTTTTTCAAAATTTTCGATATCGATATTCGATATTAAAAAATTGTTGATATCTGATATTCGATACGATATATCGTTTGAACCCTAGCACGGGGTA
>OZ038455.1:3886026-3962198 GCA_964036195.1 Sphaerolaimus hirsutus | reverse complement strand
ATTACGCGTTTGCATGAATAACTTGTGAACGAGTGGAGCTATCGCAGCCATACTTTCAGGGACCTTTTCCTATTTAGTTGTTAATGTTGACGTAAAATTTGACGTTAATCCGACCACCCAGTGACAAGTTACCGTATTACCTCGAATTATCCCCCCCCTTGAATTAACCCCCCCCCCCCTCGAAATACCCCCCTAAATTTCGGCTGAGGAAATAATAAACCCCCCCCCTCGAAATACCCCCCCCTAAAATTGAGTGTAACGTGAACGTACACAACAAATACCGCAGTTTGTGATCTGTGCTATGCAGAACACACGATAAAACTGATGATTAAGTGACGTTAGGGAAGGGTTTTTGTGTATATACAGTAATATATGCCTATAAACTGTTGTGATCTCGAGTATTGCGTGCGGTAGTTTAGGGCGGGTGCACACGCGGTGTGAACCCGCAACTTTTACGTTTCATGAGATTTAAAGTAGGAGCATGATGATGCGAATATTTATCCTTTCTTTTCACGCAGATTTTCAGGTTTTCTATTTTTTGCTCCCTTTTGGAGTTCGCTGGTGTCTCGCCCAGTCCACGTTCACGTGCACTGGCATAAAGTCGCTAGATTTAGAATTTCGGGAACGTTTATCAGAAATCAACCTATCATCTCGCAAGATAACTAGGATCATGCTCACTCCACTTTCTGTCTTCACACGCTGAGAAGGGCACCTCCGGCCGGACTCAAGCATTTGATGTTTGAGGTCCGAAAGTGCCAGGCGGTTTTGTCAGGCGGTTTGAGGAGTTTAGAAGGTTCTCGTTGGTGACTTGAAGGCTGTGAGCCTAACATGGTGATCGTACCTAACTAGAAATGCGCACAGTTTCTAGTCGAACCCCCCTCGCAGTTTTACACAGGGTGGTGCACCCGGTTGAGCGTCGGCTCAAGGTACTGCGAACGCTCAGGGCGCCTGAGCACCAGATAAAAACAGCACTCGTGGAGTGCAGATGTGTGATGACAGTTTTTTCAGCCCAGATAGTGGAAAGTCACACAGAATGGCGGGAAAACTGCAATTCACGAGCAACGAATTCACTGCAAAAATCACAGACTTGCTAGCAGGCAGAAAACGCGCAGCATTAGTGTTTATTGCATTCCAGTTACGGGAAAAACGGCAATCCACGTGGCCGAAGGTGAAAAATCCGGCCGATTTGACCACAAAAAATTTAGCGAAGGCTCTGCAAGACATGGCCACGGCATATTTCGCGAACAGCGACACTTTGACAATCGAAGACCCAGACGCTGAAGACGCAGGGGGCTCAGGGGACCCCGCAGATCAGGACGACGACGACGGAGACACAGCAAGCAGAGTGGATGACCTAATCCAACTGGTACAAACTACCATGAAACAGCATCAATCAGCCCTGCAACAACAGCAGGCAGCCATTTCGCAGCTGCAACAGGCCCAGAGCCCACAACCGAGCAGCCAAACCACCCCGCCAGATGTGAAACCGGTTGTCGCAATCAACACAAACACAGATTACTGGAAGTTGGAAACGGAGGACCGACTGGCCATGCTGCGGCGCGATTCACTATTAAACCAGATTATCCAGTACATTGAGCTATTTGTCGTAACGCCCGCCGATCACATGCAGTCGCTGTCCCAAGCGGTGCTGCTAACCACAGCTCACGACAAAATGGGTGCAGGCCATGTGGCGGGCGCAGCGAAGAAACAGCAGCAATTTGATGGCAAGTCAAATGCCACGACCGGCCCCTTCAAATGGTGGCTACACGGAATTGCGCAACAGGCAATAGGGGTCCCAGAGGCACACCAACAGATGTTTTGGACTTTAGTTTTTGGGCACTGCCTAACAGGCGAAGCACAAAAGCGGTACCAAGCGGTGCGCGCCGACTTCCGGCAAGACCCCCTATTTGTCATCGACCGACTGAACCACATTTACCGCGTAGACCACAGACTGTACTCAGTTTCGGACTGGTACAAATTGAAGGCGAAACCAGGCGACTCAGTGATAGATTTACAGACAAAATTGAGCGCCGCCTTCCACCACGTCAGCAACACAATGTCAAACAGAGAACGTGAAAGGATGATAGGGGACAAATTGTTCATCGAAGTAGTGAAGCTACTCCCGGCATCCTGCTGGTACACATGGAGAGAGCGGTGGCAAGAAAGGTCGTGTGACCTCGACACAGCAGTGTCAAAAATGGAGGCGGCCAGAATTGAAATACAAAAAAACAGGACACAGAAACGCGAGGAGCAGAAGGACAGACGCTCGAACTGGAATCCGCGATATAAGGTGCAAAGCGCGGCAACTGAGGAACCAGAAGTGAAAGCAGTGTTTGACCCCAAAACGCATAAGGGACCCTGGTGCACACATTTTTTGCACAGAGAACCACTGCCCCACGACCCATCAAGGTGCTACGTAAACCCAAGTTCAACACAATTCCAACCCGGAAGGGCAGAAAGCATCCGGAACGGGTTGATGCGCAGGGGAAAAACTGAAGAAGACGCAGTGACTGCCATGAAACAAAAATGCAAGGAATTGGGAATCGCATACCAGGGCGAAGCCAGAGTGGCGAGTTGCGCCCTGGAACAGATAACCAGTGACTGGGACGAACCGAGCAGCGAGCCAGAAGACTAAGGCGATATCAACGACTGGTGCCCGATGGCATCATGGACAGACAACACAGACACAGAGCACAAATGTGCCCAAACAGGAGAACCCGACCCAGTGGCTACAATACAGTTCATGGGGATCGACATCCAGGGGCACATAGACACTGGATGCAATATCGGCATTTTTATAGAAGACACAGTGCTCGAACGAGTGTGGGCAGAAGTAGGGTGCGACCCTACAATAGAACGAGAAAAATTCAAGCCCTACCCCTACAGTAGGGTGCGAACGTCAGGGGAAGCAATCCAAGGGAAAAATTTGCGCATTTACGAAATGCAAGTATCCCACACCACACCGGACAAAGTCACGCGCAAAGACACATTGCCGGCAGTGGTGAAATTGATGGCGCACCTACCGCCAGCGGACCCCCTGCTCTTGGGAAGGGCCGCAATTTGGGGAAAATTACAAATTATCCAGGATGCCCATGCAGAACTGGACAGACTGGCGCAATCGTATGACGAAACACAAAAAGTGTTCGCAGCGGGCAAGGAAAACTGCAGCTTCCGCACCGCAGACGTCCGAGTAGTGGCGCCAGTAACAATCCCAGCAGGGGCCCGACAGCAAATCATCGTAGCTACAGAGAAAACCCCAGAATGGGTTAGGAACCAAAACAAAAGTCTAGGCATGGCGCTTGACCCGTATTACAGGGACGACACAGGGGAAATGACCACTTTTGTGCCAGGATTAGTCTGCAACACAGCGCTGCACCCCAGACACGATTGGATTGAGCAGCCAAATTTTCCATTACAGGTGGTCAACCAAACTGGGTACGAGCAATTCCTACCCGGGGACACAAAAGTGGCTGAAGTTTTTTTTGTGAAAGAAGCGCTCATAGAGGAAGACGAGGCGGAGAAAGCCGCAGGCACGGCGACACTCCCAGAACCCCCCCCCCCCCGCCAAGCGACGAGCAGGTCAATGGGGGGGCCCCACCCACAGCAGAACAGGTAGCACAAATTGAAGAAATCTGGCAACGACTGCCAGCGGAGAGCAGAGACGCACTACCGGAGGATTTAGCAGAGAAATTCAAAATGCTACTGGCACAACAGACAGGGTTGTTCAGCCTAACTGAATATGACATTGGAGAAACGCAGATCTTAGACCACAAAATTACACTAGTGGATGGAGCGGAACCAGTCAAATGCGCGGCCCGTTTTGAAACCCCGCCAAAACGCGCTTTTGTATGGCGCACAATTGACGAAATGGTGAAAAAAGGGCTGGTAGTACCATCGGCCTCACCATGGGCGTTTCCACTAGTGATAGTGCCCAAAGGCAAGGACGACTATCGTTTGTGCCTAGATTTCAGGAAATTAAACGAACTCACGGTCCGAGATGCATACCCACTACCGCGCATCACAGATATGTTTCAACAGATGAGCGGCAGGCGTTTCTTTTCAACCATGGACGCGAGTTTTGGGTATTACAACGTTAGAATTTCAGACCCAGCGACGCGAGAAATGGTCACATTCGTGTGCAGCAAAGGACAATTCTCGTACACGCGAATGCCGCTAGGTTTAGTGAACGCAGGGGCTAGTTTCCAACGTCTCATGGACTGTGTGCTAGCAGGATTAAACACGGAGGCAGAAAGGCCAGCATTTTTTGCCTACATAGATGACGTCCTAGTAGCAAGCAACAACACAGCGCAGCACATGCAACATCTCGTGCAGCTATTCAACAGATTGAAATGGGCGGGAATCCGGCTAAAACCAGAAAAATGCTTCTTCTTTTGCAGAACTGTGAAATTTTTAGGCTTCGAACTGAGCGAAAAAGGAATTGCCCCCAAGCGCAGCAACATTGCAGCCATACTGGAGATGCCAGTTCCCACCACCAAACAGAACATCAAAACTTTCCTAGGAAAAGCCGGCTATTTTAGCCAGCACATCCCAGGATTCCAGCGGCTAGCAGCACCGCTGAATGAAATGGCCAAAGGAAAGTACAGGGTCAACGGGAACGACCCAATTCCAGAGTACGCAGCCTGGACAACCGAGGCCAAAGAGGCATGGGACACACTGAAAAGACGGCTAAGCACGGCCCCAGTGCTAGCACACCCAGACAGAACAAAGCCGTATTATTTATACACAGACGCGTGTGACTACGGGCTGGGGGCCGTCTTAATGCAGCGAGAAAATGAGACGAGCGGGAAATTGCGCCCAGTTTCATTTGTGTCGAAACGGTTGCCAACCAGCCACAAAAACTGGTCGACCATAGAAAAAGAAGCCCTAGCATGCACATGGGCATTGGACCGCCTAGGGGACTTTATAGATGGGCAGAAGGTCGTTTTGAGAACGGATCATAAAGCCCTAGTAAGTGCCCTACTGAAACCCGCCAAAGGGAAAGTGGAACGTTGGACACACAGATGGGCAGTAAGACTATCCCTCAAAGATCTAGTCATCGAATACTGTCCGGGTGAACAAAACGTCATCGCAGACGCATTAAGCAGAAACCCGATTGCAGACACAGACGAAACAGCATTTCAGCAGGCCAGCGAAGTAATTCGGGTCCCGCTAGAAAAACTATGCCCACACATGTCGCAGAAGACACAAGGGGAACGCATAGAATGGACATTAGAACAGGACAAAGACCCCAAAATTGTGGAAATTAAGAAGAAGCTGCAGAGCAACCAAATGGGCACGGCACAGTACAGCATGCAAGCGGGCATCGTGCTATACAACGCCACCAAAGGCGCAGTCCCATGGGCGCCTGAACACATGCAAACCCAACTAATTGCTCAAGCACATGCAGGTCTAACAGGAACTCATGGGGGAGTAGAAAGAACCCTGCAACGACTGGCGCAGCAGGCAGGATGGCCGGGGATGCGGAAAGATATCGCAGATTTTGTTGAAAAGTGCGCAGTGTGCAAACTCACCAAAGACGCGCAAAGAACATGCGTTAGCCCTCTATTCCCCGTAGAGCCAGGGACACGGCCGTGGGCAAAAATTGCCGTGGACACGACTCCCATGCCATTTTTCGCCAATTACCGGCACATGTTGGTAATGGTAGATTACCTAACAAGAGCAGTAGCGTTAGCACCACTGCGGCAGCTCACAGGGGCACAGGTAGCAAACGCGATAGAAAAACGGCTGATTTTTTTATTTGGGGCACCACAGGAAATGGTGTGCGACAATGGCACAGAATTTATGAACAAAGACATCGAAAGCCTAGCACAAAAATGGGGATTTTCTATCAGACCCACCACGCCATATCACTCGCAGTCCAACGGGCTGGCGGAAAGGGCTATCCGGAGCGCAGAGCAGGCGGTACGACAATGGGCGCAAGCAAACAACCAATCCCGCAATTGGCCCAGCGCTCTGCCAGAAATTACACTGCGACTGAATGTAGCGTATAACAAAGAAATCGCGCATGCACCATTCGAGCTACTTTTCGGCTACATGCCGTCAATTTTAGGGAAAATTGAACAGAAAATTCCAAGCGCCGAACCACAGCAAGACTCACCAAGCTGCAATACGAGACTGCAGAAAACGCTATGCACAATTGCAAATAATGCCGCAGATCAGGCCAGCAGGCCAGGAAAACTCGCGGAACTGTGGAGTAAAGCTAGGCACTGTTTGCAAAATGCGCAGCAACGTTTCCGCATGGCGAAAGACAAACTAATTCGAAATACCCCGGCAATTGGGGACAATGTTTATAAACAACAAAAATGGGGGATGTCGGTCGAGAAAAAAGTGCAGCCCCTGTATACAGGGCCCCATGAAATAGTTGGAATTGATAAATCGATAGCACTTTTAGAAATTGCCGGACTGGTACAACGGGTGCCCATCGACACACTCGTACCAGCCGAGAAATTTAAAAATAGAACGACTGTAGGCACCGCTGGCCAGGACCAGCCAGCGGCGCAGACAACTGTTAACAATTGTTTTTACACACAGGCGAAGGTGGACTACCCTATTTTGGCAGCTGTCACTTATTTACAAGAGCACCAAGCAGTCACGCGCACCACAGAACTGTCGCATCACAGTCGGGTGAGTGAATCACGATTTGGGCACGGTGCCAAAACGCGTAAACACGGCCACACCGACACGGCCCCCCACGCAGATCCCATGGCTACTTTAGAACAGGTGCTTGAACAGATGACGGCTCTACACGAGGCAAGAAAGCGCGGCCTCACCGACGCCGCGCTGCAGCAGAATCAGAGTGCGCTGCGCCGACTCGCCAAGCAGGCTTCGCTGATGAGCGAACGCGCCATTTCGGCGGCTCGCGCAATGGCGCCGCCGGCACCGGCACCAGAGGCAGAACTGGCTCCACAGGTGGTACCGCCGCGCGGCAGCAGCAACAGTGGTCAGTTACTGCCGCGCAGGTTTTTTTCGCGTCGCCAGAATAGCCGAACAGGTACGGTCGCGCAGGTACGGCGCCGCCAACAAACGGCCAAACTCCGGCGCAAGCACGCGGCGCAGCGATCCTGGCTGCGCGCAAAGCTGCACAAATGGCCGGCCTGGTGGACACAAGTAAGCCCAGTTTCCCACGCCGCGCCGCAAGCCGAACTGCACACAGGTGTTTTTTCAGAAGCGCCCGCACGCGGCGAACGGCAGCGACACGCGCTCACCGCGACGCAGCAAACGGAGGGGCGCTCGTCAACAAAACGCACGTCGCGTTGGAGTTCCCCTACCCGCAAGCAGACGCGACAAGAAGCCCCGCCACAAGCCCCGACAAATGCCGACTGCACGGCTGCGGCCGCGGACAGCAACCCCAAAACAGGTGCACTTTTTTCAGACACCGTAGGTTGGGACTATGTCAGGGTACACACGAGCAGTGCGTCGGAACGTTCAAAAATGCCGAAAATTCAAAATGCTTTCGGCCCCCCCGGATTTTTCGGAGAAAATGTGAAGTTGAGGCCAGAAAAAACGCCCCGCCTCCCTGCAGCACCCATTAGAAACCCGGAATGCGAAGTAATTTTTCGCACGGCTTTTAATCCACTAGCTCATGGAATTGTAGGTGAACGGCGGTTTTCAGATAGGCTGCACTCATGCATAGATCTAGCGGAACGGCAAAATAACGCCCTAATTTCAGCTCGCCAGGAAATCATATCGCTACGCGAGCAGAACGCATCGTTGGAGCGCAATTTTTTCGCGTTACAAGCGTCGCCGGCCGCGGCGCTGCCACTGCTTCGCGACGCGTTGAATCAAGAAGCCCAGCTGAAGGTGGAAACGGGTCAGTTGAAGGGCGCTATGGAGGCTAGGGAGGCGGAGCTTCAGTGCGAAATCCGCCGCCTGAAGACGGAGTTGGACTTGGAGAAGGCCAGCTCGCAGCAGCTCAGCGCCAGGGTGCACGCGCTTGCTGACGCTAATCAGGTGCTGGCCGGCAAGGCCGCCGACATGTCCAATCTGACAGAGGGCATCATCTTGGAATGGCTGATCGGCCAGCGTCGAATTTCGGCGCTGGCAGGTCAGCCGTTGCCGGGCGCCGACGCCATCCCGCGCTGTTTGGCGGCGAGGGCGGCGGTGCAGCGTGTAGAACCGCAGAAATCCTCGTATGATATCACTTTTGGATTCATACATGCCCGCCCAGAAAGCACTTTGGTTTCAGTGCTGCCGCCCCAAGTCCAAGATGATGCCGCACATGCCGTAGCCGTACAGGTGCCAGCCGCCGCTGTTCCGCAGGTGAACTCGCAGATTCCGTCGCTGCGCCGCACACGCTTGTGCCAAACGCTCAATATCGGTACACGCTCGCAGATTTCGAACCCCCCACCACACGCGGCGCCAACCCCCCCACCGCAAAACCCCACTGGTTCACCGGAAATTTCACCGGCGGGCAGCCGCACGCCGCAGAACGCACCGCCTGCACCCAAAAAACACCGCAAGCGCAAATCAAAGGCCAGTCACAGAGCCAGGAAAAGTCGCCGCGTTTTATTGGATGATTCTAGCGAGTAGGTATTTATTTATTTGAGCGCGATTTGTATACGTATTTATTTATTTATTCCGAATTTTCATTTTTATCCATTTTTTCGATTTGCCCGTTTTACCGAGTTTGCAGTATTTGTGAATGTTCAATTTTTGACATTTTTTACAAAGGTTTTGACATTTTTTTTGTTTTAGCGCCGTTAGTACCACACTAAGCGTCGGTTTTCGGTCGTGCCCCCCTTCAGTGGTCATGGGGGGGGGGGGGTGTTGTGATCTCGAGTATTGCGTGCGGTAGTTTAGGGCGGGTGCACACGCGGTGTGAACCCGCAACTTTTACGTTTCATGAGATTTAAAGTAGGAGCATGATGATGCGAATATTTATCCTTTCTTTTCACGCAGATTTTCAGGTTTTCTATTTTTTGCTCCCTTTTGGAGTTCGCTGGTGTCTCGCCCAGTCCACGTTCACGTGCACTGGCATAAAGTCGCTAGATTTAGAATTTCGGGAACGTTTATCAGAAATCAACCTATCATCTCGCAAGATAACTAGGATCATGCTCACTCCACTTTCTGTCTTCACACGCTGAGAAGGGCACCTCCGGCCGGACTCAAGCATTTGATGTTTGAGGTCCGAAAGTGCCAGGCGGTTTTGTCAGGCGGTTTGAGGAGTTTAGAAGGTTCTCGTTGGTGACTTGAAGGCTGTGAGCCTAACAAAACACATATAAATCTATGTGATTGTTCGATTTTTCTACGTCTGCGTATGGGGAATTTCCGAAAATTTCTGGCGAAATAATAGACCCCCCCCCTCGAATAAACCCCCCCTCGAATTATCCCCCCTCAAATTTTGCTGGCGAAATAATAAACCCCCTGGGGGTATTTCGAGGTAATACGGTATTCGAAATCTAGAGCGCTTGTCTAAATTGCCGCACCCTGTATACATGCATGTATGCTTTCTTATGTGCTGACGATTAGTCAAGCACCCCTGCCTTTCCTTCACGCTGCACTTGGCGGAATTTGAACGAGTCGATAAATCAATCAGCGATGTCACGATATTGATTGAACAAAAGCGGCCTTGCGGATGTCTGCAAAAAACCCCCACAGAAGCTCAAGAATTTCTGTATTTTATGTGTTTTGACATCGTTGTGCACAGGTATCTATAATCATCCCAGTTATTTCGTGCGAGGCTATTTTGATGCTATTTGATGCTTTTTGATGCTATTTTTACATCAAATGTTGATTGAACTCTATAAATCATCATTCTATGCACTGTGTCTGTGACGCAAAACTTTGAAAAACCTTGACGGAACGCGAGGAAAATTCGCTGAAAAAAATGACAAAAAATAGAAGGGCGGTCTCCAATAGAAGGGCGGGTAAAAAAGTTGACGAAGAAATAGCAGGGCGTCCTTCTATTAGAAGAAATACAGTATATCTTAATGAGAGTTGTTGAAAGTACTGAACTTTTTTCAAAGCAAATGTAGATGTAAAGCATTTTGTTTTTACTTTTACAGAAAAAGTGAAGTTAAAATTCTTTACTTTTACACGGCGTAGATAATGAGTAAAATATTTTTTCCAGGGAAAACGTAAAAGTGAGTATTTTTTCTCACAGAAAACGTAAAAGCGCGTATTTTTCTATTGTTAATCTGGAAGATGTGTTTCTCACTTGATAAGTATTTGTTAGGAAATAATTTACAATCCTTACAATGTAAAAATAAGTTACAATCCTTTATTTTCTAGGTATAACAGCAATGCCTGAAAATGTTTTTTTTAAATACGTTTTTTTGTATACTCGGCGGACCGCAAAGTATGCGCCCAAATTTATTTATGTCTTGGTCGATAACGCGTGAGTACGATACTTATGTATGCCATTTCACAAAAAAAAAAGAAAAATATTTTAAAAAGAAAAAAGCGGAGTCGCGTACAAGTTTTTTTCCTGAAATGGTTTTTCTTTTTTGCTAGAACAATTTTTATTTTATTAACAATGACGTCATGATGGACGTTTCCTTCAGAAAAATGCATAGCGTGCGGTCCGGCGGACCGAAAAGTATGTGCAGAAACTTACCATAATGTAATGAATAAAATATTGTGGTAAACTTCGTAAATAATTATTCCATAGTAAAAAGCAAATATAACAACTGTATAATTTTTTGTTCATTATTCAGATGGGTCATGGTAGGTGTCCATACTAAGTGTGATGTCCGCCGAGTATACTCAAGTTTTTTTCAAAAAGTAGACGTAGCGTAACGGTGAGTAACAGTATTTTTAGGATGAAATGTAAACATATTTACTCAGTACTCGAACATACATATTTTTCAAGTGAACGTTAATACCTTTTAACAAATATGATCAAAATCAACCAGTTTTCCAATGAAAAGCTAAAAACTGTATTCCATTGTAGTAGTAAGCCCTGGACACAGCAGTTGGCAAGGACACCACATGTCAACTGATTCCCATCCCAATTCAAAGCTTGCTGACGAGTAACAGTACCTACACATTATTTTATATCTACACATTACGCCTTATATTTACATTGCACGTACTGCAATAATTATTCCAACAGTACGAGTACAGCTTCATTTGCAAACATGATTCAACACTTTTGCATTTGAATGTCGTTTGTGGGCTCGTGAGCAAGCTTTGAATTGGGATCAGAACCAGTTGACATTTAGTGTCATTGTCTGTCAACTGGTGTGTGTAGGGCCAATCACCAATTATAAAAATACTGTTTCAATCAACACCAGATCATTTCTGAAACGTACAGCAGCAGTATCCCAAATTTCCAAATGAAGCTTCATATTTTGCCCAATCATACGTTTTTGCATATTTTGTACATATGGATTTGCATTTGCTGACATCCATTTTGCAAATTCCAAGGCCATTCATACATTTTGTATTTTCTATCGGTTCCTTGTTGGTGGTGTCTTGTGTGTGGCTGTTTTCTGTGAGAAATTTGAGATGTTTGTGTTATACATCTATGCAAAACCACATTTGTAAAAAATTACTTTTCAACAAAGTTGTGAAAGCGTTTATGTTTATGTTTACCCAAAATTCCCGGGTATCTTGGGTATTTATAGTTACATTTACAGCCGTGCTTTCCAAAAAACCAGTTATATAGAGGCTGATATGTATCCTAATACAACTTATTCATTGTTTTTAACATGTGTCCTGCTTCACATTGATCACCAATCGCGGCTTTTTTCAATGGTAGGGAACCCTACTTTTTTGCTGTTTTAGGTATGTATCATATTATACAAATGAACTGCATTTCCATTCAATAAATCAGAATGGACTTCAGGATGTTCCACTTGCCACCGCTGGCGGCTGATGATCGCCAACAGAAGCCACAGATGAGCTACAGGAAACACCCCATCTCCTTCATGCGCGAGGAGCTGGCAGCCATGCTGAACAAATTGGCAGATGCCTCGCCCCTGAACAAGATAGCCCCTGAACACAACCGCAGCCAACAGGATAGTGATTCATCATCCATACGAAAAGCACATAGCAGATGTCAACACTAGTGATGTAAAGGCACCGGGGCACCGGTGCCCCGGTGCTGGGCACCGATAGGCACCAGCACCGGTGCTGGTGCGGTGCCATTGCAATCTTCAGAGGTGCCATCTGCCATGCCGGTGCCGGTGCCATTTTTTTCAGAATAGCACCGGTGCCGGTGCGGTGCGGTGCCATTTTTTTGCCGGTGCCAAAGGTGCTAGCACCGGGCCAAAGTAAAAGGCACCGGGAAAGGCACCGGCCAAGGCTTCATGTGCTGTGCAATTTTGTCCATAGTATGTGCTTATTCATATTTCAAAAAACAGCGATATATTTACCCAACCGTTTTTGCCTTTTTTGTAAACCTCCCATCAAATAAATATACCTACTGTGAAATCGATTATACCCGATACGTGATCTGATGAACGAATCCAAAATTTTGTTGAATCTTAAATCATTTTTATATTTTATATTTATCTTACTTGTTTGTTCAAAATTTGTTGTCAGTTTATGACAGAGATAGTTCCATTCTCTGTACAGCAACAATTCCGATCAGTAGACAATAGTGGCTATGGACATTGCAGTGAATTAAATATTTTATCTTTCATTTGTAATCATTGTAATTGCTTCATAAAAGTGATTGCCACATCATTCTCATCATTTTAAGTGCTCAACCATCAAAATCGGTTGAAATTTCTTGGAAATATGCGCTTCCAAAAGTGAGACCACTGAGAACCTGCCCGATATTCACTTCAGGAATTCCAGCCCGGTGCGGTGCCTTTCGGTGCTAGCACCGGCAACCCGCCGGTGCCCTTCGGTGCCGGTGCCATTTTTTTCAAAAGGCACCGGTGCCGGTGCGGTGCGGTGCCATTTTCTGGCCGGTGCCCCAGGGTGCCAGGTGCCCTTTTCATGTGTTGGCAAAGGTGCTGGTGCGGTGCGGTGCCATTTTTCCCGGTGCCTTTAACATCACTAGTCAACACAACAGTGGGCACCCAGCAAAAAGAGCTGGCACAGCTCCAACTGAAAATGCGCTCCATGCGGCTTCATCACACATGCCATCAACTCAGCCTGCACCGGTGCACACAGATGCATGGGAACTGGAATCAGAGGAGCACCTCGTGCTTATCACTGATGGGCCCCTTGTTACAACTGGTGCAATATGCTGGCATGGTCATTACAGTCGACACGGAGGGGCAGCACCCACTTGTCAAAGCACATGTGGCACTAACACGACATGACAAAGTGGGCACCGGGGCAGTACCGGGCATGGAGGCAAAGCTACCCAAGTTCGATGGGGAGCCATGTGGTGCAAGTGGCTCATTCAAGCACTGGCTTCACACCACGACATTGTATGCCCTCAATATTTTGGACGACAGTGTTTGTGCAAGCTTTGCAGGGCAAAGCGCAAAAGTGGTAGCCATCAGTGCACATGGAAATGTGCTACAACATCCTGTATGTGATTGACTGGTTGGCCAGTGTCTACAGACTTCACTACACTTGGAATAGCATTCACAAATTCTTTTTCATTAAAAGTAGCTTTGCTGCAATACACCTGTTACCTATACAATTTATTTTGGCAAAGGACGGACTTGTGATGTAAAAGCGCCATTGCGCTGGCGCTGGGGCTGGCGCTAATGCCAAAGCAAAAAGCGCCATGGCACTTTTGGCATTTGGTGCCATTTAGCTGTCACAGCAAAAAATGGGTGTTTGATGTGTTGTGAAGCGTCGTAAAGTGTCTTAATGTTGACACTTCCCGATGCCGTGAAGTGCTGTTTGGCACTTCCGGTGCTTCACGAACCATGCAAAGTATGCTGTAATAGTTTGTGAAGTGCACTTCATGGTCGCCATGATGATAGGGAATGTGTGTGGAAGACACTTCACGAACAACCTTGAAAAACTTCGTGATGTGTGGTGAAGTGTGTGGAAGTGTCTTCACAGAGGCCACTTCACACACATCCAGCCTGCTTCCACACACTTCACAAACCTATTTTTTGCTGTGTGTGGCGCTTCTGGTGCCAAAATGATGCCAAGAATGATACCTTACAATTTCAGCAAGTATATCATTTCAGAATAATTTAAAAACACTGTCAACAATGGTTGACAATGCACTTTCAACCCAAACAATCAAAAGTAAAAGTGAAGTTGAAATAAAATTGATAGTAATAAATACAATAATACTATAAAATACAACCTTGTGACTAATGCAAGGTTTCTGTTGGCCATGTCCACGGGGGTGTGTCTGTTGGCCATGTCCATGTGCTCGTTTCTGTTGGCCATGTCCATGGGGGTGTGTCTGTTGGCCATGTCCATGTGCTCGTTTCTGTTGGCCATGTCCATGGGGGTGTGTCTGTTGGCCATGTCCATGGGGGTGTGTCTGTTGGCCATGTCCATGTGGGTGTGTCTGTTGGCCATGTCCATGTGCTCGTTTCTGTTGGCCATGTCCATGGGGGTGTGTCTGTTGGCCATGTCCATGTGCTTGTTTCTGTTGGCCATGTCCATGGGGGTGTGTCTGTTGGCCATGTCCATGGGGGTGTGTCTGTTGGCCATGTCCATGGGGGTGTGTCTGTTGGCCATGTCCATGTGCTCGTTTCTGTTGGCCATGTCCATGGGGGTGTGTCTGTTGGCCATGTCCATGTGCTTGTTTCTGTTGGCCATGTCCATGGGGGTGTGTCTGTTGGCCATGTCCATGGGGGTGTGTCTGTTGGCCATGTCCATGTGCTCGTTTCTGTTGGCCATGTCCATGGGGGTGTGTCTGTTGGCCATGTCCATGTGCTCGTTTCTGTTGGCCATGTCCATGGGGGTGTGTCTGTTGGCCATGTCCATGTGCTTGTTTCTGTTGGCCATGTCCATGGGGGTGTGTCTGTTGGCCATGTCCATGGGGGTGTGTCTGTTGGCCATGTCCATGTGCTCGTTTCTGTTGGCCATGTCCATGGGGGTGTGTCTGTTGGCCATGTCCATGTGCTCGTTTCTGTTGGCCATGTCCATGGGGGTGTGTCTGTTGGCCATGTCCATGGGGGTGTGTCTGTTGGCCATGTCCATGGGGGTGTGTCTGTTGGCCATGTCCATGTGCTCGTTTCTGTTGGCCATGTCCATGGGGGTGTGCCTGTTGGCCATGTCCATGTGCTCGTTTCTGTTGGCCATGTCCATGGGGGTGTGTCTGTTGGCCATGTCCATGTGCTCGTTTCTGTTGGCCATGTCCATGGGGGTGTGTCTGTTGGCCATGTCCATGGGGGTGTGTCTGTTGGCCATGTCCATGTGCTCGTTTCTGTTGGCCATGTCCATGGGGGTGTGTCTGTTGGCCATGTCCATGTGCTCGTTTCTGGTCCCCATGTGGTAGTTTCTAATACATCCTTGCTAAACTTGCAGCAGCATCTGCCATATGCACAGGAGGCATCCACAAAGTGCAGCTTCATGTGTGGTTTGGAGGCATACTTCATGCACTTTTCGGCACATCTTTCTGTGCCACCCATTTTGCATTGTCCCTTGCCAAAACATTTGCTTGTAGTGCTGGGGTCCCTGTGACTGTCTTCATGTCTAATGTTTGGATCATCAGACATGATTTTGTACTGAGGTGGAGGGCATGTGCCAATAAGTATACTCGTCGAACAGTCAAGTTCACATTCACACATATTTTTGTCTTATTCGCCATCTGGCCAATGCCATACACGTGTTTATGCATGCACATTCACAAAAAAGGCGGATTCAAGTACAACCGGCATATTGTTTAGTTCCTGAAATCATTTTTTTGTTTGATGTAATTTTTATTTTATAAACGATGATGTCATAATGGGTTGTTTCATTCAGAAAAATGCACAGCATGCAGTTTGCAGAATTGAAGTTTTGGAATTCCTTCGAAATAAGTTTAATTTTTGGAATTCTTCAGAATAAGCTGAATTTTTGGAATTTTAAATGCTAGACATGCTAAGTACACTACCGTGCAGAATAGTTGAGACTTTTTGCGCTGCGTGATTAATGTTGCCAGAATTTTGAAATGGTTGATATGCAAAACATTTGGATACTATACATGGGTACCCTGGGGGGTTGACTACACATGCCCAAGATGACTGCCCCTCAAGTTCAAATCTGCTTATATTCCTAGTGCACAAACATATTAACTCAGTTTGTTCATGTTTCAGAATAGTTGAGACTTTTCTTGTATTGGGCAGTAGCCACCCAGTATTTCACTTTAAAGTCTATATCCAATTCCTATGTTCATTTTTTAACAAAAATTTTACCATGGGAGCTGCTTGCCTGCATTGCTGAGCTCTGTGTGCAGCAAGAAACATTCTAGCATGAACAGCATATGGCAATGCATATATGGAAATGTGGCATTTATTTATTTTTGCTGCAGTTTTGCATCCATTGCCAGCAACTCAGAAATGGGGGTAGGCATACTACAGAGTGGGGCTATTTGCTGTGTAAATTTGAGGTTATGGCTTTGCTCTATTTGGGAGAAAAGTTGGCCCAACTAGGGTTGGAAAAAAACGTTTTTTTTAACTCGATGTTTTTTTTAAAAAACAACGTTTTTTAAAATAAAAAACGTTTTTTTTAAAAGCTCCCAGATATGACCTTGTGTCAACATATATAGGTATATCAGACAGTGGTAATACTCTGTGATGTTATATATGACCATATAATGGCTGTGGAGCCATGGGATAGCATTATAAGTGGTGATTTGTGTCAAAAATATCCATTTTTTGTCGACATATCGTTTGTATATCGCCTTATAGTCAAATGTTCATGACTTCAGGTAAAGTTTGGCACGGAATAGTGATCAAACAAGGTTAAAAAAGGAGCTTGTTACTTTGGGAGTGAAGTTACACACTGTGGAGGTACATGGAAGCATATTACCTCAATATTATATAGTACAGCAGCATATGACGGCTTATTAACCCATGGTAGCACATAGAAATGGATACTTTGATACTAAAAATGCCACAAAACCAATGAAAACAACCACCAATGTCAATTTGTGTGAAATTGCGCACTTGCGTGCAAAAATTTTGCAAAATACCTAGTGCTTAGTACTGAAAATTTCGGTCGATGTTTTTTTTTAAAAAAACATTTCGGATGTCGTGTTTTTTTATAATAAAAAAACGTAAAAAAAACGTTTAAAAAAACATCGGCCAACCCTAGGCCCAACTGTGAATGAGTAATGTGCAATTATTTTGTATGGAATGAAGATGGAAGTTTGTAAGTGCTATAACTTTTGATTGGAACGAGATATTGAAAAAACGTTTTTGTCATATTAATTCTCTCTGTCTAAAGAATGTTATAGACTGTTCAATAACAAAATTTTGATGCTGCAAACCCCAGTAAAATAAGCATAAAATATTTATACACCATTGAAAACTTTGAAGTGCCATAACTTTTGATTGGAAAAAGATATTGAACACATTTTTGTTTTAAATGAATCCTCGTTGTATAAAGTAAACCACCGTTTACCTAGGTCCGAACGCTTACGAATTTTTGAAAAATGATTCATTCATGGCCCCCCCTAAACTTTTTGGGAAAATTCACCCCATACAAAAGATAGCCCAAAAAGTTGTCTAAATGATGTATGGTAGTCCCCCCAATATAAGGCCGCGTGGGCCGTGTAAACGGTTTTTTATACAAAAATGCACTGATCACCTTGCTCCGAACGTTTCTTTTTATATGCTTATATTCTGTTTTTATATGCTTATATTCTGTTTTTCAATAAATTTCGCCCCTCAAATTCTAATGTTTGGGTAGGTGAATTTAAGTGGTGTAGGTTTTTAAAAAAACCGCTTAAGATTTCTCTTTCTGGTGGAAGCATTTTCTGTGTTAATAGATCTAACATTAGGAGATAAAATGATCACAATCACAGCTGATCGTGATCGCAATACAAAACAGTGAAAATTGAAAATATCCTAATCTTATTTCTGCCTGGAAAGAAACCGTCGAAATGGCATAGGCACTAAGCCAGGACTCTGTTCTGTATTATGGCCAAATTCTGGCCTTGAAAAACAGAATATAAGCATATAAAAAGAAACGTTTGGAGCAAGGTGATCAGTGCATTTTTGTATAAAAAAATGTGTGGGCCGTTTAAATGGCCCACGCAGCCTTATATTGGGGGGGCATACCATACATCATTTAGACAACTCTTTGGGCTATCTTTTGTATGGGGTGAATTTTTCCAAAAAGTTTAGGGGGGGCCATGAATGAATCGTTTTTCAAAAATTTGTAAGCGTTCGGACCTAGGTAAACGGGGGTTTATATGATAGCATGTTCAAAAAATCTATTTTTTCATGTTCAAAAACTGGGTCAAATTGACATACGTAGTTTAGACATCACTAAACCAACCACAAAAATAGAATTTGCATGTTGTCCCGATCATTTGAAGTGTTGAATGATTCAAATCAGCCCAGAAATAATTGAGTTATTAAGCTTCAAACACACTCATCCAGACTGCCCGTTTTTTGTATATTTATTGACCATCTTTTCATAGACCCCCCTTATCTCGGGCCTGGGGGATTATTTGAGCAAACAAAATTTTTCCATAGTAGCCCCAGCATCAAACCCCAACATACTCAAACAGCATCAAAATTGGGCAAGGGACAAGAAATTGGGAAGCGAAAAAGTGCGGTGGACCCCCAGCCTACTGTTTCTCATGTGTGAAAAGTCTCAACTATTCTGCACGGTAGTGTACTTCAGCAGGAAGTCATCACTCATCACTAGGGTGTCAACTTTCCCTTTTCTGTTTCCGCTTTCTGCAGGCAAATTTTTTTCCATTTCCGTTTCCGTTTTCCGGCTGCTAAATTTTTTTTCTGTTTCCGTTTCCATTTTTCTGGCTCATTTTCCGTTTTCTGGCTAAAATTTCAGTTTTTTCCATCTTTTTTCCATTTTCTGGCTCAATTGTCTGTTTTTTCAACTTTTTTCATTTTCTGGCTCAATTCTCTGTTTTCTGTTTCGGCCAAACTGGTAAACATGCATGCAGGTTCTCAATTATGTGAATTGCTTCTATTTCTAGCAAGATTTCTGCAAATTTTTTGATTTCTGGATAAATTTCTGCAATTTTTTTTCTGTTTCCGGCAAAATTTCAGCAATTTTTTTCTGTTTCCGGCATAATTTCAGCAAATTTTTCCATTTCCGTTTTCCGGCCTTTCATTTTTTCCGTTTTCCGTTTTCTGGCAGGTGCAAATTTTTTTCCATTTCTGTTTCCGTTTTCCGGCAAGTGCAAATTTTTTTCCGTTTCCGTTCCGTTTTCCACCAAAAATTTTGCAACACAAGTTTCTTGTAAATTGGAACATTTTCCGACCACTTCCAATCCACTAAAACCAATCAAAATCATCGCGACAAAACGTGTGTTCTGCAGTACGCGTTTTTAAGACTGCGCGACAGAAATGTGTTCTGCGTTGGAATTTATTCTGACCCCTGCACCGCACCAACACCGGTGCTGGTGCCCTTCGGTGCCCAGCACCGGGCACCGGTGCACCAGTGCCTTTCCATCACTACTCATCACATTGGAGAAGTGATTTAAATGCTGTAAAACTTGTATTGTAATGCCCAAAAAATGTTTTTCGTCAACTTCATTTTAGTGCCAACAATAATTGTTTTCTGGCTCCAGAGGTAATTACCTATTACTCAGTAATCTCAATACACATGTCTGAAATGAAACCATCCGTATCCAATTCTTGTCTTTTCATTTGTCCGTTGTCGCTGTCGATTTTGTCCGCATTATTATTATTTTCCGATTTTTGTGATCGTGTGAAAGTGTAGAAGAAGGAAATCAGATTACCGGATTACCTCGAAATATTTCCATGGGGGTTTATTAATTCGCCAGCAAAATTTGAGGGGCGGGGGGAGGGGATAATTCGAGGGGGGTTATTATTTCATCAGAAATTTTCGTAAGGATCGTAGTAAATAGTAGGCATTTGCGTACCCAAAACAGGTAATCAATGTGTCCAAACAGGATGTATTTGGACATAAAGACGTATATAGCTACACAAACTAGTCTATGAGTAACTGCAATGCGAATTAGCAGTAATCAATATTTACATTGCATACAGGGTGTACATCATTCCGGAGGAGGGTATTTCGAGGGGGGGGGGGTTTATTTCCCCAACCAATTTTGAGGGGAGTTAATTCGAGGGAGGGTTAATTCAAGGGGGGATAATTCGAGGTAATACAGTATTAAATAAAATTTTCCCGGCAAACTTTCTGATGGTTGGATAATTGATTCATGGACACCACATTTGTTCGAATTACTTTTTGTCGGAAATTTTTGAATGGGGGACTATTCAAGGGGGGATCCAGGGGGAATTATATTACGTCATCAAATTTTCAAGCATGTCTCTATAATATCAACCCATTTTACGAAATAACATGCCATTTCTGTTCAAATTGGGCACAACAAATTTATCATATGCCTGAAGGACTATTCGAGGGGGATAATTTCTCCACAATCGCCTAAGAGGGTGAATTATTCAAGCAAATATGGTATTTTAAAAGCCACCCGACCAGTTTCAAGCCAACTTTTCCTTTTCATATCTTCAGTTATTATCCTGCTGTCTATTCCACCTATTATTGCCAAAACAGCCACCGCAATCAAGCAAAACGCGACTTTGTCCATACTGCCCATTTTTGGTAGTTTGCCAATTTTGAATTATTGTGTAATTTACTGTGTGGAGTTTGGGGTGTGGGGGTTTTGATGTTTTTTCTTGTGTGAGTGTTGGGTAATAAAATGGTGTGTTAAACTGTGTATTTATTTGCTGCTGTAAATGCCGTAGTTGCAGTCCTCGCCCTGTAAAGTGTAAAGTCAAGTGGCATATATCATGTAAAATGTCATACAAATTTATAGGATGTCATCGAAAATGTCAAAAGTTCAGTTTTAAAGTTAAATAGACATTTTTCGTGACATTTGATTTGAAATTTGATTTTACACAATGCTCTGGCGCTATTCGCGCTTGGCGACGGGGGTCTGAGAAAGCGCCATGGCGTTTTTGACCATTTTCTGCTGGCGCTATTGGCGCTTATCGCCAGGATTTTAAATTGCGCGAAAAACAACCAACACTTGATTATAAAAAATCGTTATAATAATACAGTTACATCGTCACTATAGTTTATTAATTTTGAAGACAATTTAATAAAAATTTATAAATATAAGGGTAGAAAATACATTCATGTAGAATGAAATCAGATGTGTTAAAATGTGTTTACTTTTGCTTTAAGAGATGCTCATATTTGGAAAATGATAAAATATTTTATTGTTTGCTCAAAAAATGAACTGCGAAATATTGCACCCAGTTGTAGACATTTGAGGTCAGAACTTTGAAAACGTTGATACCGTATTAGGTCCAATTGTAAATAGGTATACCTACCTACAATTGATTTTGTCACTTTTTTGCACCCACAATTAGAGGGTATGTTACCTCATACACTACCGTGCAGAATAGTGCGACAATATTGCCTAAATTTTGCCTAAATTTCGAAATGTTGAATGTGCACAACATTTGGAGACCATTGGTGGGTACCCACTGGGTACCATGGGGGATAATCACCCCTTCTAAATATGTTACCACATTCTAAGTGTAGTAACATATTTACCTACTCAGGTTGTTTGTGTTTTAGAATAATTTAGACTTTTCTTGTTTTTGGTGGTAGCAATCCAATATCTTTTTTTACAGTCTGTGTTAAATTTCTTTCATTTCAAATTTCATTTTTAAACAAAGTTTTCAATATGGTGATTTCCCACCTATGCCGTCGCACTGTCTGTGCAGCATGGAATGTTCTAAGTAGTGATGTAAACAGCGCTAGAACTTTGGCGCCAAGCGCCAAAAGCGCCATGGCGCCATGGCGCTCTTGGCATGCATAGCGCCAAGTGCCAATGGCGCCACAGCAAAATAGCGCCAAGCGCCAATCTAGATCAAGGCGCCAATCGCCAATGGCGCCAGGGCCAGAGCATGTTGGCGCCAAGCGCCAATAGCGCCAGCGCCAAAAAAAATTTGCTGCTCATATATGCAGTGCCATTTATTCGTTGACGTCGCAGAGTATCAGTCAGTGACAGGCAAGTTTTGTTCTGTTTGTAGTGTTATTTTACAGTGGGAGTTCGGACTAATGATGGCAAACCATCTGGGAGAAGTGCTTAGATTTAAGGTGTTATTAATGAAATAATTTTTCAAAAAATCGTTGTACTATTTTCATTTTCTAGTTCTAAGCATGGTATGAAGTATACCATATTTCCTCGATATACCCCCTCGTTTAAGCCCCCTCAAAATTCTCACTCTGAAACAAACAAACAATCACCCCCGGGGGTATTTCGAGGAAATACGGTAGTTAAGAAAACACATTGAAAACACATTATTTCACATTGAAACCTTCGTCAAATTTAATACAGAATTTAGACATCACTAATCAGACCTCAAAATTGAATATATTTACCGTATTTTCTCGAAATACCCCCAGGGGTTTTATTTTTTTAGAGTGAAAATTTTGAGAGGGGCTATTATTTCGTCAGAAATTTTCACGAAATTAATAGTAAAGGGCTTAATAGCTTTTATATACCCAAAACAGGTAATAAACGTGTCCAAATACATTTATTTGAGGTGTGCCCATTATTTATTTTGTCATGGTCAAAAAAGCCAAAATTGCACCTTTGATTAGAGGGTACGTTTTATTGAAAACTATGCCTACAACTACAATTGAAGGTAATAAGGAAACTCCAACAAGTTTATTTTAAGAAGCTTGCATTTTACGTAATCGCAATTTTTAACACAATCGGCTTGTTTATTGTCTAAATATTGCATACCTAGTTCAAAGTGTTTATGATAAAGTGTAATCTCCAATGTGAAAAAGTGGCACGTTTTCGCCTCGCTCAGTGCAGTTCGGCTGCACGTGTCCATTTTGTCACTGCAATGGTGGTTGTCTAAACTAGGGATGGAAAAATGTTTTTTTTCTTCTAACGTTCCTGTTTCAAAAAAAATATTGTAAAAAACAATGTTAAAAAATGAAACAGTTTTTTAAAGTTTCCAAATATAGGTAGTTATGAGTCAACATATACAGGTATATCAGACAATTGCCAGTACTTTGTGATGTTAAATATAGCCATAGAATGGCTGTGGAGCCATGGGATAGCATTTTAAGTGATGATTTCTGTCAAAAATATTCATTTTTTATCTAGTCAATATGTAAATATATTGTATGTTGTCGAATGTTCGGGACTTCAAGTGAAGTTCAGCATGGAATAGCGCTTTTTTACACACTGTAGAACTGTAGAAGTATGTAGGAGCACATTGGCTGGATATTATAGACTACACTAACAAAGCACGACATATGATTACATAATAACATAAACAAATGGAAGCTTTTACAATAAAAATAGCTCAAAATTAGTGAAAACCACCACCAATGGTAATGTATGTGAAATTGTGACAATACATAGTGCATTACCTAAATACTAAATTTTTGGCAATTTTTGTCACGCGTTTGTCTGGTCACTTGCCATACACTTTTCAACTCTACCCAGTGCACTTTTCGTCCCTTGTCCACTTGCGGAATTAGCGTCAGTTCAATCTTGTGACAAAAATGGAACTCCGAGAGGTTTTTTTGAAACGCTCTTTGCTTTTATAAGTTATAGAGTATTATTTTATTTACCTTCATTTACCTACTTTCATTTCTTGCAATGCATAATTTTTTCGTGACAAAATATGGGCATTGTTGCCTTTCAATAACCAAATCAATCTGTTTTCTAATGAAAAGCTAAAAAACTGCATTATACTATAACTATAATCACCAATTATAAAAATTCTATCAACACCAGATTATTTCTGAAATGTGCAGCAGCAGTATCCAGAATCTCCACATGAAGCTTCATATTTTGCCCAATCATACTTTTTTGCATATTTTGCACATTTGGATTTGCATTTGCTGACACCCTTTTTGCAAATTCCATGGCCATTCAGACATTTCTTATTTTCTATTGGTTCCTTGGTAGTGGTGTCTGGTGTGGGGCTGTTTTCTGTGAGAAATATGGAACGTCTGAGTTATATATCTATGCAAAACCAGATTTGCAAAAAGTCACCATCAACAATGCATTTTCAACCCAAAAAATTTAAGAAATTAAAAAAATTAAATTTGAAGTTGAAATTAAAGTACTGGTATGATTTAGCAAATTTAGTTTTGCATATGTGTGAGTTTGTATACAGGCAAGAACCTTCTGGCTCATTGGAACTTTCAGAGTCAGTATTTTCTGATATTTTTGAGGTTGTCTCCTGTGGAATCTCAGGGCTTGTCCCCTCAAGAACATCTGGGGTTGTCTCTTGGGGAATTTCAAAGGTTTCCTCAGGAACTTTTTCAGTTGTTTCTAGTCGAATTTCAAAGGTTTCCTCAGGCGTTCCCGTGGACTCCTCTTCCTGAGGCTTTGCAGTTGTATCTTCAGAAATTTCAGGAGTTGTCTCTTCAGGAATTTCAGGGGTTGTCTGTTCTGGGATTTCAGGGGTTGTCTCTTCAGGAATTTCAGGGGTTGTCTCTTCGGAAATTTCAGGAGTTGTCTCTTCAGGAATTTCAGCCATTGTTCCTTCAGGAATTTCAGGGGTTGTCTCTTCAGGGATTTCAGGGGTTGTCTCTTCAGGAATTTCAGGGGTTGTCTCTTCGGAAATTTCAGGAGTTGTCTCTTCAGGAATTTCAGCCATTGTTCCTTCAGGAATTTCAGGGGTTGTCTCTTCGGAAATTTCAGGAGTTGTCTCTTCAGGAATTTCAGCCATTGTTCCTTCAGGAATTTCAGGGGTTGTCTCTTCAGGGATTTCAGGGGTTGTCTCTTCAGGAATTTCAGGGGTTGTCTCTTCAGGAATTTCAGGGGTTGTCTCTGCAGGAATTTTAGGGGTTGTCTCTTCAGGAATTTCAGGGGTTGTCTCTTCAGGAATTTCAGGGGTTGTCTCCTCAGGAATTTCAGGGGTTGTCTCTTCAGGAATTTCAGGGGTTGTCTCTTCAGGAATTTCAGGGGTTGTCTCTTCAGGAATCCATGTGGTACTTTCTGGTTCCCATGTGGTACTTTCTGATTCCCATGTGGTAGTTTGTGGTTCATCCTTGCTAAACTTGCAGCAGCATCTGCCACTTGCACAGGAGGCATCCTCAAAGTGCAGCTTCATGTGTGGTTTTGAGCCATACTTCATGCACTTTTTGGCACATCTTTTTGTGCCACCCTTTTTGCATTGTCCCTTGCCAAAGCATTTTTGATTGCTACCAGATTCACTAGATTCTTCACTTTTGCTCTCAGAACTGTGTTTGTGCTTGTGTTTTTTGCTTTTATCTCCTCTCTTTTCATTGTCATTCTCATTTGGTGTTTCTGTGGTTTCTTGCTGTGGCATCTCTGTGGTAATTTCTGGTTCCGGTTCACTTGTAGTGACAATTTCTGGTTCATCTGTGGTAACCATTTCCGTTGCCATTTCTGTGGTAGTTTCAAACTCTTCTGCTTTGGTGGTAATTGGGTCTGGGGTCAATTCCGCAAGTGGATAAGTAAATAATCTTTTTTAAATGACAAGTTGGATGTTAAAATAAAAGTGAATTTGAGTGAGAAATTTAATGTCAAGTAAAAAGCGTTTTTGCTTCTTGTCACTTACCAAATGTCTTTTTACTTTTACTTTACTTGCCATTTCACTTTTTCTCATTTATAAAGTTACTTTTCTTTTAACTTCTCTCTTATCACTTATAACACTGTTTTACTTGGCAATTTGCGGAATCGACACCTGGTGTACTGGTGGTATAATATGCTGTCGTGGTTACCACCGGTGCTGTATATTTGCAACAGCACTTGCCACTTTTGCATGAGGCATGCACAAGTTCCATATTTGAGGCTCCAGCTTCAAACTTTTGGCACTTTTTCTGGCATCTTTTCTTGCTGCCCTTTCTGCATTGTCCCCTGCCGAAACATTTGCTTATAATGTTGGGTTCACTGTCACTTTCTGCACGTTTCATGTTGGGAAAATCAGACATGAGTTTATAGAAAGAGGTGGAGCCATGTGCCAATAAGTACCACTGGTTTTACACTAGTTTGCAAAAAAATGTGAAAACTCATAAATTAATTTAGAACACATTTGAGTTTACTGAACTGAGACGTTTGTCAAATAATGTTGATGGAGGTTGAAAATGGGTAACTCTATCTGGTAAACTCGAATGCGTTCAAAGCTGATTTACCTACGAGTTGAAAAAGTTTCAATTGAAAAACACAGGCACAATGGTGTCACTTGCTATTCAGAAATCAAGCGACACATTTATATCTAGTATTGTAGATAGTACTACAACAATTAGTGCAGTTAATTATCCTTTTATCATGAAAATTAGCGTTAAAATACCTCAGGAAGGTTTAATTTTTGAAGATATCAGAATATCCCCGAATGCCCAAAAATAGTTTGGTCAATCCAATTTTAGTGTCAACAATAATCGTTATCTGGCTCCAGAGGTAATAATTACTCAGTAATCTCAATAGACATGTCTGAAATGAAACCATCCGTATCCAACTCTTGTCTTTTCATTTGTCCCAGGTCAATATCGATTTTGTCTGAATTTGAATTTTCGTCATTTTTATTTTCAGAATTTCCGCCTCCTGTGAAAGTAGGTAGATAGCGTGTTTTTTTAGAATGTTTTATCACAAGCTGCACGAAATTGTCCGGGTGATTTTTTTCTGACAGTTGGATGCATAAATACCGTATTTGCTCGAATAATTCCCCTGGGGATTCTTTTTTATCGGACCTTTTCAGGGGTGTTATTCAAGGGCGAAAATAAAAGGAATCGTGGCACCCGAAGCACCCGTAAAGTGTTCAATGGATAGTTTTTCCCACATCTGCCTTTTTCAATCAATTTTCACTGGCATTTCGCCGTTTAGGTAGTGAGAAGTAAATATCTGAATGTGAAAACCACTGCCATCAGTAAAAAAAGCTGCCAATGTAAAAAGCGCCAACAGCAAAATGGCACCAAGCGCCATGGGCCAGATTTAATACTCCCTACAGATTTGTAGGGTAGGGCGTACGCCCGATAGATTTTTTTAAGTTCAGCCGCATCGACGCACATGCACCGAGAGCAAGGCGGTTTGTAAAATATACGAAACCATCCCTTAAGGTCGCCGATATTGCAATATGACGTATATCGCTTCGATTTTGGCCTGGGAATCGCGATTTCGTCATTTCTTGGCCGTCTGCCAATTCGTTTTTTATTTTATTTTGTCGGGCGGGTTACTCGCATAAGTCGCGCTTTTGTACGCTTGTGCATGCATTTCTTTCTTGTCGCTGCCCTCATGGTTTCGGTTGCAGACAGTGAACACTAAAAAAGTGACCACCTGACTACACAAAAGCGCGACTTATGCGAGTAACCCGCCCGACAAAAAAAATAAATAACGAATTGGCAGACGGCCAAGGAATGACGAAATCGTAATTTCCGGGCCAAAATCGAAGTGATATACGTCATATCGGCATAAGTGCAATATCGGCAACCTTAAGGGATGGTTTCGTATATTTTACGAACCGCCTTGCTCTCGGTGCATGTGCGTCGATGCGGCTGAACTTTAAAAAATCTATCGAGCGTACGCCCTACCCTACAAATCTGTAGGGAGTATGAAATCTGGCCCCATGGCTCTTTTTCTGCTTTAGCGCCAGTGCCATGGCGCTTTTACATCGTTGGCTGCCATTCCAAAGTTCACTTGTCACTTCACTTAGCCTGTCAGTGTCACTTCTGCACTTGTGAAATCAACAGCAAGTAAAACCCGGCGGGCCGCAAAGTATACGCCCAAAATTACCACTGTCTTGCGTGCCAACGCACCAACGCGTAATTATCACAAAGAATAAACATTTGAAAAAGAAAAGGCGGAGTTAAGCACAACCAACATATGTTTCGAGCCTGAAATCGTTTTTCAATAACAATTTTTGTTTTATTAACGACGTCATGATGAAGACGTTTCGTTCAGAAAAATTCTGAGTGCACTGGCGGCTATTTTTTAGATCGAAAATTGATAAATACTTTATATACCTGACCTGTGGTAATTTCCTCATGTCCCGGAGTTCCGAATCGTTCAGATGTTGTCACATGTTTTGATCCAAGTTTTGTAGTCGTTTCCAAAACATCTGAGTGAGGAATTGCAGTAATTTGAACATATTGGCATTGCGCACACTAATTTACAGCCAGTAAACTGAAAATTTTTTTCAACTCATAAGTCAACTTTGAGCATTGGAGTTTATCGTAATTAGGTGTTCGTCAACTACAGTTGTAAACTAGTGTGTGCAATGTGCAGCGACATTGAATTGAAAGTCCCATATCCCATGATTTTTGTCAAAAAAAACAAAAAAATTTTTTTTGTTTTGTTTGTCATTGCCTAATGTCGAAAATATTTATTGGCTGCTCAATAGGTTTTTTTTCTACAGCACTCAAATAAAACTATTCCTTACCAAAATAGCTAACCATTAGTGGTGATTTTTTGTGTAGATTCGGTATCATCATCTTCCAAAGATTTTAGGTCGTCTTGATCAAACCAACTGTCTGTGTTTGAAAAAATATAATTTTGGTAAACTTAGGTTTGACTTTTTTTTGAAAACTAATAAATGGACTTAGAACCCATTTGAGTTTACCAAAATGACGTGTTCGTAAACTACAGTTGATGGATATTCGAATTAACTCATTCCGGTAAACTCAAATGCGTTCAAAGCTCGTTTTTGTGTTTTCCAAAGTTTTTGACATTTCGGTATTTAGAAAATTGGTGCCGAAACCGGTAGAAAACGCCCTAAGTATGGCAATTTTTCCACGACATGTATGTTATAATCACCGTATGTCACATTGTCATATAGGAATGTAAAAAGCAACCATGTACCATTCATCTAACCAGTTTCATTCGCACTATTCGCTTTCATATCTTCAGCTACTCGCCATCCAACTATTCCAGCTATAATTACCAAAAGAGCTACTGCTATCAAGCAGAATGCTATTTTGACCATACTGCCCATTTTTGAAAGTTTGCCAATTTTTGAATAATTGTCCAATTTACAGTGTGGGGTTGGGGGATGTGGGGTTTTGTTTGGAAACTGTGTTTTTTTTTGGAATTTTATCTAGGACTAAGTGTCAAACTGTATCTGTATTTTTTTTGTGAATTCCCTAGGGACAGTCCTGTGCCATGTCAAATGTCATACAAATTTGTGAATTGTCATGCAAAATGTCAGTAGTACTGTAATAAAATATTTTCTTCTGATGGACAATTGACATGACATTTGACACTTTACTATTCACATTACAGGGTGCGTGGCAGCCACCTGCAAGCTGGGCTTAAGCCACTTCGAGACTCCCCTAATGTCAAATTTTCTATTATTCTTTTACTGGTATGTGACCTTTTACAAGGAATTTTACATGACTTCTGACATCTCACATGGTCAGGAAGTGGAAAAGTAACAGCTATACTACAGCGACATTACACCTTACAATGAAATCTACCATATCCCATCTGAATAAAAGAACAAACATAAAAAAAATTTCATCATATTTATCAAATGCTTTGATAAACATAATGAAATTTTTTTTATGTTTGTCCTTTTATTCAGATGGGATATGGTAGATTTCATTGTAAGGTGTAATGTCGCTGGAGTATACCTAGTGTGTGTAGGTCCTTTGCCACTTTTCTTTTACAATTGAGGCGTCTAATTCTATAAGTAGACAAGTCCACAAAATACGATTTTGAGTAAATCGCATCTTAAGTTTCATTTCCAATTCCAGGTCCGTGGTGCGTGTCCAATGGCGCTCTCTCATGCTCAACATTAAGTTCCAAATGTTAACAATAAAGTGTCAAATTTTCAGCCCAATGTATAATGGAAAAATTGGGTGTCTATAGAATTCTACTCGGACAGAACAAAACCGTTTTGGGGAGGAAAATGCACTTGTCGACTTGCACTCGAGAACATTTTTGTTGCGCCTGCCTTATGGGAAATTTATGGACTTGTCGACTTTTAGAAATCGGTGTCCATGATGGACTTATCACATTTTTTGCGTTTTTTTCCAATAAAAAAGGCTGCGGAAGGTGGACTTGTCGACTTTTAGCCCAAAACTAAGTGGACTTGTCGACTTTTTGCCCAATTTTTTTGAATTTTTCCCTAAGTATGTCAAATTTGGCACTTTGCCATATGGGCATGTGAGGTCAAAAAATTTATGGAAAATTGTGATAAATGGACGCGAGTAGCCCCAGATGACGTTTCCGAGCCTAACTCAAAATTTTCATATTTTGGACTTGTCGACTTTTAGAATTGGACGCCTCAATTGTCCTCTCACGCGGAATTCGCCCTATGGGCGATCGTATAGTTCTGTGTTGTCCATGTATTGGCGCCACGCAGAGTGTCAACTGGTTTCCATGTCAATTCAGATTTTAGTTGACGGGTCGCAGGGCAATTTTCAAGTGCACACGCGGCAGTGTCGAAAAGGATTAATATTGGTATTTTAAGTGCATTTGAACGTGGTTCGGCGACCCGTCAACTAAAATCTGAACGGAAACCAGTTGACAAAAGATGTGATTGTCAACTGGTGTGTAGGGTCGTTCAAACTAGTTTGGCAACGTCAAAAAACCTTGAATTGTAGAATATTCATTCCAGTGAAATTTCCGAAACTACATCTACAGAATCTCCGCAACTCCAGTTTACAATTTTCTAATTGAAAGTGGGGAAAAATTAAAAATCAATTCGATGTGAAATTCAGTCCGTTTCAACTGAATAAATGCGGTCGCGTGGGATGCCCGGTTTTGTCTTAAGATTTCGCCGTTACAAAAACAGAAAAAATGACCGCTGAACAAACTTATGCCATAGTCTACGAGCTGGGCATTTTACAGTGACAGTTACCGCACATCATCTGAATAAAGAACGATTTGTTCTAGTTTTTTTCCGTCACATTACATATTTTAGCTTTCTCCATTGGCACTACGCCGGCTAGTTTTCAACCGAAATTTCGACAACTCATAAGTCAACTTAGAATGCATTTGAGTACACCAGAATGAGTCACTGTCAACTACAGTTGAAAGGACTAAAAATAACTGATCTCGGTAAAATAAAATGCATTCAAAGTTCATTTGTGAGTAGTCAAAATTTTGGTGAGTGTCTATTGGAATGTCAACTGGTTTCGGTGTCAACTCTATTCAACTTAGGTCGCAGAACAATCCATTTTAACATGGTTTTGCAACCCGTCAACTAAAATCTTAATGAAAACCAGTCGGCCCAGTTGACATCTAATGAAACCCGATGTCAACTGGGCCGATTGGTTTCCATCAAAATTTGAGTTGATGGAATGCGAAACCTAGTTCAAATGCACATGGAAATATTGATTTGCATTGCCGCATGTGCACTTGAAAATCGTTCTGTGACCTAAATTGAACTAAAATCGAGTTGACACTGAATCAAACTAGTTGACATCAAGTATGTGTGGGCGCCTTTAGGCACACTGGTGCATGCGTTAGATTAATTATCAAGTGACTTTATTCATCAAATTACGGTAACATTCTTTGTAAAGCAGTCAGTCAAACTCGATTCATAAGATTTTATTTTCTGTTTGCTTTCGTTCACGTCAAACGCACATGTAATAATGGGAAATTTATTAGTTTTTCATTCATCAGCTTTATTTACACTTTTTCACAAATTTTTATAAAAATAAAATAAAACGAAATGAGCGTTGAAAAAGTTAAGAGAAAAGCGGCTAGAACGTTGCGTAATCACAGGAAACTTTTATATTTTTATGATTGAAGCTAAAACAAAAGCACATAAATAAACCACAATTTTGCACGGTAAGCTATCATATTGTTGGCGCACACTAACTAAACTGGTGGCAAATATAAATGGGAAATCAGGTACCTCATTTTTCATAAATATCTCACAGGGAAACGTGCAGCCCAATATGGCTGCCATTTGATGTGGGGCTGCCCACAACATTTGCCTACATATATGCCAAGTGGCACCCCCTGGCACCCCCCTGTTCTGCTGCTACAGATGGATGAATGTTTTTTTCCAGTTTTTTCCCCGGCAAATATAAATGGGAATTTTCAAAAAACACACGAAATACAGCTGCAGTAAAGTGCACAGCCGATTTCTTTGTGTGCTGACAACACAAGCAATGAATGCACTTGTGTTGGTTCCTTTTCAAATAAAATAAAAATTACTTATGGCTTTCCCACAGCCATATTTTGACTGCTGGTAAGTTGGGAGTATAATTTGGCCCCTGGTCCACTCACACCCACAAAACTTGCCCCCAGCAAGCAGGCATGGACCACAAAAACATGACAACAATGATTTTAAACTTTGTGATTATCAAAATTGTAGTTGTGATTGCAAAACTGTGATTTTCAATTTTCTGGGCATGACCTCTTCATTTGTTTATCCCAGTCACACTAGATACAGGGCACATTGCCCATCGGCCCCTATAGGTTTTTATCAAATAATTAGTGTCCACATTGGATGGGCACAAGTATTTTGTCATTTGCGTCAAGACACTGCAGGCGCCAGACACGCTGTCAGGTGAGTGCCCCCTCTACGCAGGGCCATTTTTATCATTGGCTATAAAAAATACTTGAATGCAAAAATGGAGCCCAGGAGCAGCCATATGTTGCCCCTGACACCAAACAAGCCAATTCTGGCCCCCATGTGCTCCATGAATAGCTTGGGATAGTGGATTGTTCACTTTTTCAAACCTACGTTTTTCTCCAAAAAAAATTTCATGTTTGATCAACAATGCCACCATTGTGTGGGGCTTCCGGGGGTTCTGACTGGGTAGAAAAGTTGCACATAATTACAATCTACCAATGTCAAAAAAACTTTTTGGTCTCAAATGTCCAGAAAAAAATTTATCAATAATTTTTGTTTCATCAGGAACAAAAATTTGTATGGAAGTCCCATTTATATTTGCCAGAAAAAAACGTGAAAAAAAAATTGTCTGCATCAAGGGTGGCCTGAGGGGGGTGTCCCCTGGGGTATATATAGTAAATACTTGGGGGCACCCTCACACAAGATGAAAGCCTAACAGCTTGCATGTGGGATTTGTAAAATATAATTAAGTGATTTTCCCATTTATATTTTCCACCAGTTTAGTTCACTAACAGAAGTAAACTCAAATTCGGTGCTCATAAATCAGCTTTGATGTATTTGAGTTTACCACAATGAGTTATCTTCAATGTTCGTCAACTGCAGTTGACACACAGCTCATTCTGGTAAACTCAAATGGGTTCAAAGTCGATCTAGGAATTTACCAAAATCCGAGTATACTGGTAGCAGTCCCGCACCGTGTAAAGTGTCAATGTCACACAATGTGTTAGCAGTTCAGTAATAAGAACTTTTTATTTTCATTGACACTTTCATTACATTTGAGACTAAGACTTCACAATCCACAAGGTGCTGGACTGCAGCTGAACTGTAAGCAAACGACTAAATATTCGCAATTTTCTCCAGAATACACTATGCTTTTACATCACTACTGTCCATTCAGTATTTTGAAAGGAAAACGCTTTAATGACTTGAAATTTGAATTAAGGCCCAAATTTTGCGTTAAAAAAGCCTATCCATGTTGAATTTTCCAAAGCCTCCACCTGGAGCGAAATTCATAAATTGCCAAGTGATAAGTGACAAGTAAACCTGTGAGCGGAAAGTATTGGATGTACGGCTACAGAAGCCATTTTGCATCGCTTGTTTACATCTGAAAAAAAGTAATGGGCATAATTTTAGTGGTAATACATACATATAACTGACAAGTTAATTTCTCACTTGTGACTGTAACTTACCGTATTACCTCGAATTATCCCCCCCCCTTGAATTAACCCCCCCTCAAAATGGGCTGGGGAAATAATAACCCCCCCCCCTTTGGAATGATGTACGTCATGTACATAATAAATACGTCATGTACGCAATGTACATGATGTATATTACTGTTAATTTGCATTGCAGCTACACATAGACTAGTTTGTGTAGCTATCTACGTTTTTATGTCCAAATATATCCTGTTTGGACACATTTATTACCTATTTTGGGTACGCAAATGCCTTCTATTTACTACGATCCTTACGAAAATTTCTGACGAAATAATAAACCCCCCTCGAATAAACCCCCCCCGCAAATTTTGCTGGCGAAATAATAAACCCCCATGGGGGTATTTCGAGGTAATACGGTACATACATAAACATTTGATCTTAACTTTATCAGTCAAGAGTTCACTAATCAGTTACCACAACTTGTCAGCTGGCGAAATCAGTGCCACTTCTACTTTTTTCACTACAAGTTTATCCCACTTCAAGTGGAAATATGTTACTCATAAGTTTACTTGTCACTCTACTTCACAACTGATAACTTTACTCATCGCTTTTCTTGTCGCAAAATTGATCGAAAATAGTAATGATTTTAGTGACAAGTGAATTTATACATACAAATACTAATCACAATTTTACTTGTCAACTGATACACCATATTCAAATTCACCTGTCACGTACAACTCTTTTAAGGGTTATTAATTTGCATGCTACTTGACAGTGACATGGTGCAACTAAATATTAACAAGTGTAAATCAATATGTCTTGCAATAAATGCTATAGCACATCAAAAAAAACGAAAAATGGTAAAGGCATTGAATATACCGTATTACCTCGAAATACCCCCAGGGGGTTTATTATTTCGCCAGCAAAATTTGAGGGGGGGGGGATAATTCGAGGGGGGGGGGGGGGGGGTTTATTCGAGGGGGGGGTCTATTATTTTGCCAGAAATTTTCGGAAATTCCCCATACGCTGACGTAGAAAAATCGAACAATCACATAGATTTATATGTGTTTATAGGCATATATTACTGTATATACACAAAAACCCTTCCCTAACGTCACGTTACACTCAATTTTAGGGGGGTATTTCGAGGGGGGGTTCATTATTTCCTCAGCCGAAATTTAGGGGGGTATTTCGAGGGGGGGTTAATTCAAGGGGGGGATAATTCGAGGTAATACGGTATGTGTGATTCCTCACAAATTCAAGAAAACAAGTATACAAAATAATATCTTCAATAAACAATTTAAAAAGAATTTAACACATTTTGGAAACGCAAAAAACATCATTCCGTGCACCAATGTAAATTTTTATTATCCAATTAAACTGCACGGATAAGTGCAAGTACTGTTTTGTTTGTGTTTGTTTACACAGGTCTCATTTCTTACGTGGACAAGTGATAAGAAAACTGATGATCAAGTTATAATCCAATAACTGATGTTTCAAAAAGTCAAAACACTCACGGTTTTGAGCTTAAATCAACTTAGCAAAATTTACAATTTCCCACTTTATATATATGAGTCAGTCTACGAGTCAATAGCCACTCCAGGAACAAAAGCTGGACACCGAAAAAAAAATGAAAATTGTGAAAATGGTCCTAAGGTACTCCAATGGGTCCAGTAAGTTATGCAATACATGTAAAATTTTCATTCGTATATATCGCATATACTTGAAAGTGAATATTTCCAAAATTGGGCATTTCTGACATAATTTGCTATTTGGTGCCCAACTATCAATACATAATAGCTATATTTTATACCATTGGAAAGCTGAAATTGTGAACTTTCATTATCCACTGCTGACCAGTAGGTTCAATGTCAAAAGTTTATACATAAGGTTTCAAAATGTACTGCATGAACTAATCTGGGTCAATCAAATCGCATGTGAGGCCAAAACTAAGGAGACGTAACGGCTATATTCTATACCGTTGCGAAGCTGAGAACCTCCTCTTTCAGAATCCACAGCCTCCCCAGAGGCTCGCGTTAGCTTTTTTATACCTAAGATTTCAAAACGTGCTGCACACACTACTCTTGGGTGATCGCATCGCATGTGAGGCCGGAACTAAGGAGACGTAACGGCTATATTTGATACCGTTGCGAAGCTGAGAACCTCCTCTTTCAGAATCCACAGCCTCCCCAGAGGCTCGCGTTAGCTTTTTTATACCTAAGATTTCAAAACGTGCTGCGCACACTACTCTTGGGTGATCGCATCGCATGTGAGGCTGGAACTAAGGAGACGTAACGGCTATATTTGATACCGTTGCGAAGCTGAGAACCTCCTCTTTCAGAATCCACAGCCTCCCCAGAGGCTCGCGTTAGCTTTTTTATACCTAAGATTTCAAAACATGCTGCGCACACTACTCTTGGGTGATCGCATTGCATGTGAGGCCGGAACTAAGGAGACGTAACGGCTATATTTGATACCGTTGTGAAGCTGAGAAACTCCTCTTTCAGAATCCACAGCCTCCCCAGAGGCTCGCGTTAGCTTTTTTATACCTAAGATTTCAAAACGTGCTGCGCACACTACTCTTGGGTGATCGCATCGCATGTGAGGCTGGAACTAAGGAGACGTAACGGCTATATTTGATACCGTTGCGAAGCTGAGAACATCCTCTATCAGAATCCACAGCCTCCCCAGAGGCTCGCGTTAGCATTTTTATACCTAAGATTTCAAAACGTGATGTGCGCACTAATCTAGGGTTGATTGTATCGCATGTGGGGCCGGAACCAGGAAAAACTAAATGCTGTGGTCTATACCATTGGAAAGCTTAGAAAATTCTCTTTCAGAATCTACCACTCTCCAGAAGGTTCACTGTCACGATTTTATACATAAGATTTGAAAACGTGGAATGAGCCCCAATCAAGGGTTGATTGTATTGCATGTGAGGCCGGAACCAGGAAAAACTAAATGCTGTGATTCATACCATTGGAAAGCTGAGATAATTCTCTTTCAGATAGTACCACTCTCCAAAAGGTTGACGGTCACGATTTTATACCTAAGATTTCAAAACATGCGGTTTGCAGAAATCCAGGGTCGATCGTATTGCATGTGAGGCCAGAACTAAGGAGATGTAACGGCTATATTTGATACCGTTGTGAAGCTGAGAACCTCCTCTTTCAGAATCCACAGCCTCCTCAGAGGCTCGCGTTAGCATTTTTATATCTAAGATTTCAAAACATGATGTGCACCCTAATCTAGGGTTGATTGTATCGCACGTGGGGCCGGAACCAGGAAAAACTAAATGCTGTGGTCTATACCATTGGAAAGCTTAGAAAATTCTCTTTCAGAAACTGCCACTCTCCAGAAGGCTCACCGTCACGATTTTATACCTAAGATTTCAAAACATGCGGTTTGCAGAAATCCAGGGTTGATCGTATCGCATTTGAGGGCCGGAACTAAGAAGACGTAACGGCTATATTTGATACCGTTGCGAAGCTGAGAACATCCTCTTTCAGAATCCACAGCCTCCCCAGAGGCTCGCGTTAGGATTTTTATACCTAAGATTTGCAAACATGCGGTTTGCAGAAATCCAGGGTCGATCGTATCACATGTGAGGCCGGAAGTAAGGAGACATAATGGCTATATTTGATACCGTTGCGAAGCTGAGATCATCCTCTATCAGAATCCACAGCCTCCCCAGAGGCTCGCGTTAGGATTTTTATACCTAAGATTTCAAAACGTGCTGTGCGTCCTAATCTAGGTATGATTGTATCACATGTGGGGCCGGAACCAGGAAAAACTAAATGCTGTGGTCTATACCATTGGAAAGCTTAGAAAATTCTCTTTCAGAATCTACCACTCGCCAGAAGGTTCACCGTCACGATTTTATACATAAGATTTGAAAACGTGGAATGAGCCCCAATCAAGGGTTGATTGTATTGCATGTGAGGCCGGAACCAGGAAAAACTAAATGCTGTGATTCATACCATTGGAAAGCTGAGATAATTCTCTTTCAGATAGTACCACTCTCCAGAAGGTTCACCGTCACGATTTTATACCTAAGATTTCAAAACATGCGGTTTGCAGAAATCAAGGGTCGATCGTATCGCATGTGAGGCCAGAACTAAGGAGACGTAACGGCTATATTTGATACCGTTGTGAAGCTGAGAACCTCCTCTTTCAGAATCCACAGCCTCCTCAGAGGCTCGCGTTAGCATTTTTATATCTAAGATTTCAAAACATGATGTGCACCCTAATCTAGGGTTGATTGTATCGCATGTGGGGCCGGAACCAGGAAAAACTAAATGCTGTGGTCTATACCATTGGAAAGCTTAGAAAATTCTCTTTCAGAAACTGCCACTCTCCAGAAGGCTCACCGTCACGATTTTATACCTAAGATTTCAAAACATGCGGTTTGCAGAAATCCAGGGTTGATCGTATTGCATTTGAGGGCCGGAACTAAGAAGACGTAACGGCTATATTTGATACCATTGCGAAGCTGAGAACATCCTCTTTCAGAATCCACAGCCTCCCCAGAGGCTCGCGTTAGGATTTTTATACCTAAGATTTGCAAACATGCGGTTTGCAGAAATCCAGGGTCGATCGTATCACATGTGAGGCCGGAAGTAAGGAGACGTAATGGCTATATTTGATACCGTTGCGAAGCTGAGATCATCCTCTATCAGAATCCACAGCCTCCCCAGAGGCTCGCGTTAGGATTTTTATACCTAAGATTTCAAAACGTGCTGTGCGCCATAATCTAGGTATGATTGTATCACATGTGGGGCCGGAACCAGGAAAAACTAAATGCTGTGGTCTATACCATTGGAAAGCTTAGAAAATTCTCTTTCAGAATCTACCACTCGCCAGAAGGTTCACCGTCACGATTTTATACATAAGATTTGAAAACGTGGAATGAGCCCCAATCAAGGGTTGATTGTATTGCATGTGAGGCCGGAACCAGGAAAAACTAAATGCTGTGATTCATACCATTGGAAAGCTGAGATAATTCTCTTTCAGATAGTACCACTCTCCAGAAGATTCACCGTCACGATTTTATACCTAAGATTTCAAAACATGCGGTTTGCAGAAATCAAGGGTCGATCGTATCGCATGTGAGGCCAGAACTAAGGAGACGTAACGGCTATATTTGATACCGTTGTGAAGCTGAGAACCTCCTCTTTCAGAATCCACAGCCTCCTCAGAGGCTCGCGTTAACATTTTTATATCTAAGATTTCAAAACGTGATGTGCGCCCTAATCTAGGGTTGATTGTATCGCATGTGGGGCCAGAACCAGGAAAAACTAAATGCTGTGGTCTATACCATTGGAAAGCTTAGAAAATTCTCTTTCAGAAACTGCCACTCTCCAGAAGGTTCACCGTCACGATTTTATACATAAGATTTGAAAACGTGGAATGCGCCCCAATCAAGGGTTGATTGTATTGCATGTGAGGCCGGAACAAGGAAAAACTAAATGCTGTGATTCATACCATTGGAAAGCTGAGATAATTCTCTTTCAGATAGTACCACTCTCCAGAAGGTTCACCGTCACGATTTTATACCTAAGATTTCAAAACATGCAGTTTGCAGAAATCAAGGGTCAATTGTATCGCATGTGAGGCCGGAACTAAGGAGACGTAACGGCTATATTTGATACCGTTGTGAAGCTGAGAACATCCTCTTTCAGAATCCACAGCCTCCCCAGAGGCTCGCGTTAGGATTTTTATACCTAAGATTTCAAAACATGCGGTTTGCAGAAATCCAGGGTCGATCGTATCACATGGAGGCCGGAAGTAAGGATACGGAATGGCTATATTTGATACCGTTGCGAAGCTGAGATCATCCTCTATCAGAATCCACAGCCTCCCTAGAGGCTCGCGTTATGATTTTTATACCTAAGATTTCAAAACGTGCTGTGCGCCCTAATCTAGGTTTGATTGTATCGCATGTGGGGCCGGAACTAAGGAGACGTAACGGCTATATTTGATACCGTTGTGAAGCTGAGAACCTCCTCTTTCAGAATCCACAGCCTCCTCAGAGGCTCGCGTTAGCATTTTTATATCTAAGATTTCAAAACGTGATGTGCGCCCTAATCTAGGGTTGATTGTATCGCATGTGGGGCCGGAACCAGGAAAAACTAAATGCTGTGGTCTATACCATTGGAAAGCTTAGAAAATTCTCTTTCAGAAACTGCCACTCTCCAGAAGGTTCACTGTCACGATTTTATACATAAGATTTGAAAACGTGGAATGCGCCCCAATCAAGGGTTGATTGTATTCATGTGAGGCCGGAACAAGGAAAAACTAAATGCTGTGATTCATACCATTGGAAAGCTGAGATAATTCTCTTTCAGATAGTACCACTCTCCAGAAGGTTCACCGTCACGATTTTATACCTAAGATTTCAAAACATGCGGTTTGCAGAAATCCAGGGTCAATTGTATCGCATGTGAGGCCGGAACTAAGGAGACGTAACGGCTATATTTGATACCGTTGTGAAGCTGAGAACATCCTCTTTCAGAATTCACAGCCTCCCCAGAAGCTCGCGTTAGGATTTTTATACCTAAGATTTCAAAACCTGCTTTGTGCAGAAATTGAGGGTCGATTGTATCACATGTGAGGCCAAAACTAAGGAGACGTAACAGCTATATTTGATACCATTGTGAAGCTGAGAACCTCCTCTTTCAGAATCCACAGCCTCCCCAGAGGCTCGCGTTAGCATTTTTATACCTAAGATTTCAAAACGTGATGTGCGCCCTAATCTAGGGTTGATTGTATCGCATGTGGGGCCGAAACCAGGAAAAACTAAATGCTGTGGTCTATACCATTGGAAAGCTTAGAAAATTCTCTTTCAGAAACTGCCACTCTCCAGAAGGTTCACCGTCACGATTTTATACATAAGATTTGAAAACGTGGAATGCGCCCCAATCAGGGGTTGATTGTATTGCATGTAAGGCCGAAACCAGGAAAAACTAAATGCTGTGGTCTATACCATTGGAAAGCTTAGAAAATTCTCTTTCAGAAACTGCCACTCTCCAGAAGGTTCACCGTCACGATTTTATACATAAGATTTGAAAACGTGGAATGCGCCCCAATCAGGGGTTGATTGTATTGCATGTAAGGCTGGAACCAGGAAAAACTAAATGCTGTGATTCATACCATTGGAAAGCTGAGATAATTCTCTTTCAGATAGTACTGTTCTCCAGAAGGTTCACCGTCACGATTTTATACCTAAGATTTCAAAACATGCGGTTTGCAGAAATCCAGGGTCGATCGTATCACATGTGAGGCTGGAACTAAGGAGACGTAACGGCTATATTTGATACCGTTGTGAAGCTGAGAACCTCCTCTTTCAGAATCCACAGCCTCCCCAGAGGCTCGCGTTAGCATTTTTATACCTAAGATTTCAAAACGTGATGTGCGCCCTAATCTAGGGTTGATTGTATCGCATGTGGGGCCGGAACCAGGAAAAACTAAATGCTGTGGTCTATACCATTGGAAAGCTTAGAAAATTCTCTTTCAGAAACTGCCACTCTCCAGAAGGTTCACCGTCACGATTTTATACATAAGATTTGAAAACGTGGAATGCGCCCCAATCAGGGGTTGATTGTATTGCATGTAAGGCTGGAACCAGGAAAAACTAAATGCTGTGATTCATACCATTGGAAAGCTGAGATAATTCTCTTTCAGATAGTACTGTTCTCCAGAAGGTTCACCGTCACGATTTTATACCTAAGATTTCAAAACATGCGGTTTGCAGAAATCCAGGGTCGATCGTATCACATGTGAGGCTGGAACTAAGGAGACGTAACGGCTATATTTGATACCGTTGTGAAGCTGAGAACCTCCTCTTTCAGAATCCACAGCCTCCCCAGAGGCTCGCGTTAGCATTTTTATACCTAAGATTTCAAAACGTGATGTGCGCCCTAATCTAGGGTTGATTGTATCGCATGTGGGGCCGGAACCAGGAAAAACTAAATGCTGTGGTCTATACCATTGGAAAGCTTAGAAAATTCTCTTTCAGAAACTGCCACTCTCCAGAAGGTTCACCGTCACGATTTTATACATAAGATTTGAAAACGTGGAATGCGCCCCAATCAGGGGTTGATTGTATTGCATGTAAGGCTGGAACCAGGAAAAACTAAATGCTGTGATTCATACCATTGGAAAGCTGAGATAATTCTCTTTCAGATAGTACTGTTCTCCAGAAGGTTCACCGTCACGATTTTATACCTAAGATTTCAAAACATGCGGTTTGCAGAAATCCAGGGTCGATCGTATCACATGTGAGGCTGGAACTAAGGAGACGTAACGGCTATATTTGATACCGTTGTGAAGCTGAGAACCTCCTCTTTCAGAATCCACAGCCTCCCCAGAGGCTCGCGTTAGCATTTTTATACCTAAGATTTCAAAACGTGATGTGCGCCCTAATCTAGGGTTGATTGTATCGCATGTGGGGCCGGAACCAGGAAAAACTAAATGCTGTGGTCTATACCATTGGAAAGCTTAGAAAATTCTCTTTCAGAAACTGCCACTCGCCAGAATGTTCACCGTCACGATTTTATACATAAGATTTGAAAACGTGGAATGCGCCCCAATCAAGGGTTGATTGTATTGCATGTAAGGCCGAAACCAGGAAAAACTAAATGCTGTGATTCATACCATTGGAAAGCTAAGATAATTCTCTTTCAGATAGTACCACTCTCCAGAAGGTTCACGGTCACGATTTTATACCTAAGATTTCAAAACATGCGGTTTGCAGAAATCCAGGGTCAATCGTATTGCATGTGAGGCCAGAACTAAGGAGATGTAACGGCTATATTTGATACCGTTGCGAAGCTGAGAACATCCTCTTTCAGAATTCACAGCCTCCCCAGAAGCTCGCGTTAGGATTTTTATACCTAAGATTTCAAAACATGCGGTTTGCAGAAATCCAGGGTCAATTGTATCGCATGTGAGGCCGGAACTAAGGAGACGTAACGGCTATATTTGATACCGTTGTGAAGCTGAGAACATCCTCTTTCAGAATCCACAGCCTCCCCAGAGGCTCGCGTTAGCATTTTTATACCTAAGATTTCAAAACGTGATGTGCGCCCTAATCTAGGGTTGATTGTATTGCATGTGGGGCCAGAACCAGGAAAAACTAAATGCTGTGGTCTATACCATTGGAAAGCTTAGAAAATTCTCTTTCAGAAACTGCCACTCTCCAGAAGGTTCACCGTCACGATTTTATACATAAGATTTGAAAACGTGGAATGCGCCACAATCAAGGGTTGATTGTATTGCATGTGAGGCCGGAACAAGAAAAAACTAAATGCTGTGATTCATACCATTGGAAAGCTAAGATAATTCTCTTACAGATAGTACCACTCTCCAGAAGGTTCACGGTCACGATTTTATACCTAAGATTTCAAAACATGCGGTTTGCAGAAATCCAGGGTCAATCGTATCGCATGTGAGGCCGGAACTAAGGAGACGTAACGGCTATATTTGATACCGTTGCGAAGCTGAGAACATCCTCTTTCAGAATTCACAGCCTCCCCAGAAGCTCGCGTTAGGATTTTTATACCTAAGATTTCAAAACCTGCTTTGTGCAGAAATTGAGGGTCGATTGTATCACATGTGAGGCCAAAACTAAGGAGACGTAACAGCTATATTTGATACCATTGTGAAGCTGAGAACCTCCTCTTTCAGAATCCACAGCCTCCCCAGAGGCTCGCGTTAGCATTTTTATACCTAAGATTTCAAAACGTGATGTGCGCCCTAATCTAGGGTTGATTGTATCGCATGTGGGGCCGAAACCAGGAAAAACTAAATGCTGTGGTCTATACCATTGGAAAGCTTAGAAAATTCTCTTTCAGAAACTGCCACTCTCCAGAAGGTTCACCGTCACGATTTTATACATAAGATTTGAAAACGTGGAATGCGCCCCAATCAGGGGTTGATTGTATTGCATGTAAGGCCGAAACCAGGAAAAACTAAATGCTGTGGTCTATACCATTGGAAAGCTTAGAAAATTCTCTTTCAGAAACTGCCACTCTCCAGAAGGTTCACCGTCACGATTTTATACATAAGATTTGAAAACGTGGAATGCGCCCCAATCAGGGGTTGATTGTATTGCATGTAAGGCTGGAACCAGGAAAAACTAAATGCTGTGATTCATACCATTGGAAAGCTGAGATAATTCTCTTTCAGATAGTACTGTTCTCCAGAAGGTTCACCGTCACGATTTTATACCTAAGATTTCAAAACATGCGGTTTGCAGAAATCCAGGGTCGATCGTATCACATGTGAGGCTGGAACTAAGGAGACGTAACGGCTATATTTGATACCGTTGTGAAGCTGAGAACCTCCTCTTTCAGAATCCACAGCCTCCCCAGAGGCTCGCGTTAGCATTTTTATACCTAAGATTTCAAAACGTGATGTGCGCCCTAATCTAGGGTTGATTGTATCGCATGTGGGGCCGGAACCAGGAAAAACTAAATGCTGTGGTCTATACCATTGGAAAGCTTAGAAAATTCTCTTTCAGAAACTGCCACTCTCCAGAATGTTCACCGTCACGATTTTATACATAAGATTTGAAAACGTGGAATGCGCCCCAATCAAGGGTTGATTGTATTGCATGTGAGGCCGGAACAAGGAAAAACTAAATGCTGTGATTCATACCATTGGAAAGCTGAGATAATTCTCTTTCAGATAGTACCGTTCTCCAGAAGGTTCACCGTCACGATTTTATACCTAAGATATCAAAACATGCGGTTTGCAGAAATCCAGGGTCGATCGTATCACATGTGAGGCAGGAACTAAGGAGATGTAACGGCTATATTTGATACCGTTGTGAAGCTGAGAACCTCCTCTTTCAGAATCCACAGCCTTCCACAGATGCTCGCGTTAGCATTTTCATACCTAAGATTTCAAAACGTGCTGTGCTCCCTAATCGAGGGTCAGTCGGCTATAGTGCATGCAGCACGTTTTGAAATCTTAGGTATAAAATTGTGACAGTGAACCTTCTTGAGAGTGGTAGATTCTGAAAGAGAATTTTCTCAGCTTTCCAATGGTATAGACCACAGCATTTAGTTTTTTGTGGTTCCGACCTCACATGGGATGCGATCACCCAAGAGTAGTGCGCACAGCACGTTTTGAAATCTTAGGTATAAAAATGCTAACGCGAGCCTCTGGGGAGGCTGTGGATTCTGAAAGGGGATGTTCTCAGCTTTGCAACGGTATAAAATATAGCCGTTACGTCTCCTTAGTTCCGGCCTCACATGAGATGCGATCACCCAAGAGTAGTGCATGCAGCACGTTTTGAAATCTTAGGTATAAAATCGTGACAGTGAATTTTCTTGAGAGTGGTAGATTCTGAAAGAGAATTTTCTCAGCTTTCCAATGGTATAGACCACAGCATTTAGTTTTTCCTGGTTCAGACCTCACATGTGATGCAATCACCCAAGAGTAGTGCGCACAGCACGTTTTGAAATCTTAGGTATACAAATGCTAACGCGAGCCTCTGGGGAGGCTGTGGATTCTGAGAGAGGATGTTCTCAGCTTCGCAATGGTATCAAATATAGCCATTACGTCTCCTTAGTTCCGGCCTCACATGAGATGCGATCACCCAAGAGTAGTGCATGCAGCACGTTTGGAAATCTTAGGTATAAAATATTGACAGTGAACCTTCTTGAGAGTGGTAGATTCTGAAAGAGAATTTTCTCAGCTTTCCAATGGTATAGACCACAGCATTTAGTTTTTCCTGGTTCCGACCTCACATGCAATGCAATCACCCAAGAGTAGTGCGCACAGCACGTTTTGAAATCTTAGGTATAAAAATGCTAACGCGAGCCTCTGGGGAGGCTGTGGATTCTGAAAGGGGATGTTCTCAGCTTCGCAACGGCATAAAATATAGCCGTTACGTCTCCTTAGTTCCGGCTAGGGTTCAAACGGGACCAGTTTTTCGGACCGGGACCGGGACCGGGACCAGAAATTTTCTGATGTCGGGACCGGGACCGGGACTGGGGGGTCGGGACCGGGACCGGGACTGGCTTTTTTCAATTGTCGGGACTGGGACCGGGACCGGGACTGGGGGGTCGGGACCGGGACTGGGATTCGCCGAACCAGGTACCGGCACCGCGGTATTGTTTGAACCTTATTGGTATGTAATATCCAGCCAATGTTGTTCCGCACACCTCCACTGTGAAATAACACTCTCAATGTATTAGCCTTTTCTTAGTACATTATTCAAGCAGTATTCCATTGCCATCTTCACTTGAAGTTGTGAATATATGATGAAACGCAATGTACGCAGGATTTTTTTGAGAGGGGGGGTGGCGCCAGTTGTAGGTGCCAATGCCATGCCAGTATTGGCGCTGGCATTGGCGCCAACGTCTACAATATAGGTATCTTTATATACCTATATTTTGTACTAGAATCATGTTAGGGACCTTTCTAACGCTGTCACATTATGGAAAAATACATAGTAATAATTGGCTGTGCATTTGCGCGCTTGCGCGCAAAAATTTTTTAGATGTTCCTACAAAATCGCTTTAGAAAAGTGCCATTTCTGGCTAAGTTTTTTGAAAAATACGTTTTTTTCATCCCTTGTCGAGACCGCTATAAAATTCCGGGACCGGGACCGGGAGTGACTTTTTTTAATTGTCGGGACCGGGACCGGAACCGGGACTGGGGTGTCGGGACCGGGACCGGGACCGCCCCAGTCCTGACTTTTTGCCGAACCATGTACCGGGACCGCGGTCCTGTTTGAGCCCTAGTTCCGGCCTCACATCAGATGCGATCACCCAAGGGTAGTGCATGCAGCACGTTTTGAAATCTTAGGTATAAAATCGTGACAGTGAACCTTCTTGAGAGTAGTAGATTCTGAAAGAGAATTTTTTCAGCTTTCCAATGGTATAGACCACAGCATTTAGTTGTTCCTGGTTCTGACCTCACATGCAATGCGATCACCCAAGAGTAGTGCGCACAGCACGTTTTGAAATCTTAGGTATAAAAATGCTAACGCGAGCCTCTGGGGAGGCTTGGATTCTGAGAGAGGATGTTCTCAGCTTCGCAATGTTATCAAATATAGCCATTACATCTCCTTAGTTCCGGCCTCACATGAGATGCAATCACCCAAGAGTAGTCCATGCAGCATGTTTTGAAATCTTAGGTATAAAATTGTGACGGTGAACCTTCTTGAGAGTGGTCGATTCTGAAAGAGAATTTTCTCAGCTTTCCAATGGTATAGACCACAGCATTCAGTTTTTCCCGGTTCCGACCTCACATGCGATGCGATCACCCAAGAGTAGTGCGCACAGCACGTTTTGAAATCTTAGGTATAAAAACGCTAACGCGAGCCTCTGGGGAGGCTGTGGATTCTGAAAGGGGAGGTTCTCAGCTTCGCAACAGTATAAAATATAGCCATTACGTCTCCTTAGTTCCGGCCTCACATGGGATGCGATCACCCAAGGGTAGTGCATGCAGCACGTTTTGAAATCTTAGGTATAAAATCGTGACGGTGAACCTTCTTGAGAGTAGTAGATTCTGAAAGAGAATTTTTTCAGCTTTCCAATGGTATAGACCACAGCATTTAGTTTTTCCTGGTTCTGACCTCACATGCAATGCGATCACCCAAGAGTAGTGCGCACAGCACGTTTTGAAATCTTAGGTATAAAAATGCTAATGCGAGCCTCTGGGGAGGCTGTGGATTCTGAGAGTGGATGTTCTCAGCTTCACAACGGTATAAAATATAGCCCTTACGTCTCCTTAGTTCAGGCCTCACATGAGATGCAATCACCCAAGAGTAGTCCATGCAGCACGTTTTGAAATCTTAGGTATAAAAATGCTAACGCGAGCCTCTGGGGAGGCTGTGGATTCTGAAAGAAGATGTTCTCAGCTTCGCAACGGTATAAAATATAGTTGTTACGTCTCCTTAGTTTTGGCCTCAGTCGTGATGCGATCACCTCATGTCACCATTCCATGCTAAAATGTTCAATTTTGCTATATATAAGAGGAAACAGAAAAAATGAAATATCATTTTTTTATCAGTGTTATACAAGCAACACTTTAAGATAATAAAATTTTTTTCGATGTGTCCAACTTTTGGCTACTGACTCGTAGACTGACTCATAAATAAGTTCCAATTTCCATGGTGCACAAATAAAATCATCATAAAAAATTCATTAAAACAATCACACTGGCAAACCGGCTTTTTGTCTACATTTCTGCATCGTAGCTCTGGCCATAAATTGTGCACGGCTATACTTTCGTACCAATTTCAGGTAAGCGTCCAGGTCGAGCTGAAAAATTGGACATAAGTTTCGGATTGCATTAGTTCTTAGAGCCTGGCACATCAGTGGGAGTTATGTATCATGGTGATATTGAACTTGTGCTATGGTTGATAGATCATGGAGCAGTCTAGCACCCGTAACGTGTAAAGTAAAGTGCCGATGTTATGTAAAATGTCAATTACAATAAAAGTAAAATATTACTGAACTTTTGACATTTTACATGGCATTTGACACTATTTTTACACTTTGCAAGGTGCGGGACAGATACCACGTCAAATTACGAGTATTTATATTTTTGATATCGAAAATTGTGAAATCATGTATCCGAAACGACTTATCGATATTTTGATGTCACTGTTTGATATTGGTAATGAGAAAAGCGCTCGATACGCAACACTAGATGCGAAATATCGCTGCGCACAAGTTTTTTTCCGAAAAAAAACCCAGGGGATAATTGGGCAAGTAGACAAGTGACAAACTAAGTGCAAGTAAAGTTAACCGGAGTCCGAGCTCCGGAGGCAAGTGAAGTGAGAATTCAATATAAACACAATCCTTGTCACTTATTAATTTACGTGCCACTTGACTCACCACTTAAACATAGCCTATCACTTAGCACTTTTCTCATCACTTATCCACTTGAGGAATTGGCACCCGGTAAAAAAATAACATTTTCTCAAGCCTAATAAACACCTTCCCGATCAAGTCCGGCCCCCCATTTTTTATTTTACTTCTGACGTCCTATCTCCTGTTCTAGGACGCGTCAGAAGCTGAAACTTGGGGTAGATAATGGCTCAACCCCCCTCTACTTCACATGAATTGAAGGGGTCGCGGCGACCCCCTACAGGGTGGGTCGCCAAGTGCAAAAAAAATTTGCAGCTTTTTTAGTGTCCCACACAGGTCCGGCCCCCACTGATTTCTTTCACTGCGGGTGCCGTACCTCCACCTGTGGGAGGGGTATAAATCTAAAATTTTGGGGATGTGTTGCCAACACCCCTCCCCAACGTATACACTGGCCAGGCGGTCTTTGGCAACTCACCACAGTGTGGGGTGCAAAGTTGAAAATTTATTAAAATGTTACTGTCCCACACAAGTACAGCATCCAATTGAATTTAAAAAAATGGACACTTTTGTGTTGTTTTAACACTAATGTGGTTGACAATGTGAAATAAGCATGAAATATCCTCTAAAAAATATCTTATCCAACTTAAAACTGCCCACCACATGAACCCCTCCTCCCAAGTGGGTGACAAAAAAATCACTTTTTACAACTTTTTCATCAGACACTTGAACTGCTGGTTTACAATGATTTATAGAGGAGGGTTAAAGGTTTCAAATTGTGTAAAAAATCTTACCTCAAAAATGCCTTCATAAGAAAATCTGCTGGGGGTGAATTTCAAATTGTAAAAATGACATCATTGCAGGAACAAAAATAGGCAAAATTCACAATTTTAAATTTACCCCCAGCAAATTTTCTTATGAAGGCATTTTTGAGGTAAGATTTTTTACACAACTTGAGACCTTTAACCCTCCCCTATAAATTATTGTAAACCAGCCGTTCAAGTGTCTAATAAAAAAGTTGTAAAAAGTGATTTTTTTGTCACCCACTTGGGGGAAGGGGTTCATGTGGTGGCCAGTTTTAGGTCGGATAAGATATTTTTTAGAGGATATTTCATGCTTTTTTCACATTGACAACCACATTAGTGTTAGAACAACACAAGTGTCCATTTTTTGAAATTCAATTAGATGCTGGACTTGTGTGGGACAGTAACATTTTAATAAATTTTAAACTTTGCACCCCACACTGTGGTGAGTTGCCAAAAACCGCCTGGCCAGTGTATAGTAGGGGAGGGGTGTTGGCGACACATCCCCAAAATTTTTCAATCTATACCCCTCCCACAGCTGGAGATACGGGACCCGCAGTGTAAGAAATCAACCGGGGCCGGACCTGTGCGGGACAGCAAAAACGCTGCAAATTTTTTTCACGTATATGGCGACCCCCTCTATAGTGAGTCGCCGCTGCCCCATTTATTCATGTGGGGTAGTGGGGGGTTGCGGCTATATACCACCCAAGTTTTAGTTTTCCACCCCTCCCGCAACCGGAGATATGGCCTGCGAAGTGAAAAAAAAGTAGGCGGCCGGACTTGATCGGGAAGGTGTTTATAATCCCCCCTAAAAATAACAACAACAAAAAGACTCACATTTCCCCTTTTCAATGCCTGTCCCAAATAATAAATGGCATCTTCTATAGCTGCGTCTTCAGCGAACGCATTCAAAAGTTGCTTGTGAACGGCAGTTGAACAATTTATCGATTCGTCAATGTTCATTTCGTCATCCGAGGGGGCGGAGTTTATGACCGATGTTACTTCTTCCAGCTGGAATTTTGGGTTTTTGGAAAGAATTTAACGGAGTACATTTGATCGGAAAGATTATATTTTGTTTTGTCGTGAAAATAAATTTGTCATAAATTGCAAATTCAGAAGTAGAAAATTTCAGCTATTCAAATTTTCAAAATAAAACAAAACTCAAAAACACCCAAAAATCTTATTTAAAGTACCTTTCTCTCCAAATTTTTCACAGTGTCATCCAATTCACTCTGTTCCCGACTCAAAGCATTTAAAATTCCATTCAATTTTCGCTGACCATTCGTTAAATCTTCATTCATTTTGCGTACCGACTGAAGTTCCGCGTGTGCTGTGCCTGTAAATTCGGAGGGTTATGGTAATTACGGAAATGGTATACGGAAGGGGTTTAATAGGGGGGGGGGGGTACACCCGCCCACCCCAAAAATCAGCCAGCCCTCTTTCTAATAGCAAAATAGCTCATTTTCATTTTTTTTTACACATTTTCACCTTCAAAATCACCAGTTCACGTATGTGCTTTATAGCCTATATATTCAACCCCCGCAAACACATAAATAAAATGTTTCAGCTACCTATCCGCGGGGAGTAGCGATTTACCATCTATATGAACCCCCCACTGGGTCTTCCCACCAAATCTATCAGAAAAACCTATCTAAACAGATACAATCATGCAAACCCCCAAAATTAACCCCCCCCCCCGAACAAACCCAATTTATCCCCCATACGTCTTCTCATTTTATCTTCAACGGCAGACAGTAAACTGGCGTGTACGTGTTCGGGACGGATTGTGGAACTGCCCAGGGATGTTTGAGTTTGCACTGGGGGGTTTTGTTGCAGGGGGTATGAGGGGTAGGGGCCCGCGGGGGTGCCTGGGGTGGGGGTTACAGTAATATTTACCGGATGATTTACGGTATACTCAGCGGAGTTGATAAGGTGGAGATTTTTTAAATCATTTTTACAAACATCAGGGGCCAGTTCCGCTAAATGAGAAGTGAGACGTGGAATGGCAAATGAATTAGCAGGCAAGGCAAAAGCGAAGTATAAAAAAAAGTAATTTCTCTTCACTTTTGCCGTTTCACTTGCCAATTCACTTGCCATTTCACATCGCCTTTGCGCTTTTACTTCGCCTTTGCCGTTTCACTTCTCACTTCTCATTGTGTGGAACTGGCACCAGAAAATATAAAAATGCTTCATTTATTATCCATTTATATTTTTATTCTGATTTTTCTCAGGGAAATTTTGTTATATTTTTGGGTGATTTTGTGAGATTTTGTTAAATATTTTAATATTTTATGTGTATATTTTCTGAAAATCACACATCTTTTTCAATGCTGACCGTAAGTCGCTGCACACACTAGTACAGCACTGAAATTTGGGGAACCCATACATACGTTTTGGGAACATTTTAGTTTACCACATTGAGAAGTCTGTCAAGTACTGTTAGCGGCGATCACGAAACATTCATTATCTTTCATAAAATGCATTATTTATTCATTCATGATGTCCATTAATTTCAACTCAAAATCGCCGAAGTATTCACATTCCTGCACTTTTCAATATGGTTTCAAAAAGAATTGCCCCCAAAAATGACCATTCAAACTATTCACTGACAAACAAAATCAAATAACCCCCCGCCTCCCTCCATAAACAATGCAACCAGAAAACCAACCATAATTGCTAGCCATGGGGTAAGGGGGGTTCGGGGGTAATCTGCTTGGGGGTGGCGGCCGCGCGGGGGTACCTGCACCCTGCAATTTTTTTAGAATCATTTTTTAATGTTGTGTTGTGGTAATTGACAAGCAACTGACAAGGACAATTTCGAATAGACAAATAGAATAATGTCGATAGATAAGTGCTTGACTAAAAGTGCCCAAATATTTAACACGATGTCTGTCGATTTAAGAGTTTGATAATCGATTTGAAGAAAGTGGTCCGCAAACATTTAACTGTAAAAATTACCTAGTTGATTGGGTCTGTACAACATTTCCTTATTTTCTGAATAAATTGAATTTTCTTCAATAAAACAAAAACAAAATAGGAATGTTGAAAAATCGCTGTATATGCTAAACACAAAAAAGATTAAAATCCATTTTCTAGAACAGTAAAAATGGAACGAAAAACGAACGAATTATACGTCCGAAAATTCTATGCACAAACAGAAAAAACACCTGCACAGACAATGGCTAAAAGCATGACACGTCATGAAAGTTTTCTTAAATTTTACTCTAGCCCACAGTTTGAATTTTATTATTTTATATTTTCATATTATCCGAAAAAGCAAAAAGTTGTTTTCTGATCATTTACATTGCTTTGGTGAATTTTGTGCACAATTTCTACAGTGACTTTATTCATACAAAATACGGTAAAAATGTGTGAAACGTGCGATCCATTTAGCATTTACATTTCGGTGTAATGAAATCATGTTTACATTTAATTTAAATGCATCGCATATTTACAAAAACGGGATATATATTTTTTTATGACATTGCAAACAAATCTAAAATATAAATGGGCAAAAACACACCAGTTTGCAACGAAAATTTCGGAAACTGGTAAATTAGCTATGAATGCATTTGAGTTGACCGGAATCAAGTGTCCGTCAACTTAGGTAGACAATGATTCATTCTATAGTACACTTAAATGTGTTTGAAATAGTTTTTGAATTGTGTAATAGTGTGAAGAAACACGATAATTTATTCATTATCGCGACAGCACACTAATGATAGGGTTCAAATTGGCTTCTCCAGACTACTTTGAACCGTATTCACGTGAAAAAACACGAAAATTAGTGAACTACGCTGGTACCGAGCTCAAAGTTAAAACAAAAGTAAATTCAGAGGTGTGAAGAGAAATCGCATGAGACAAAAAAATTGCTTTTTTATTTAACCACTTTAGCAAGTGACCCTTTAACAACCTCAATTCACACATTTTATTCATCAAACTACAGTAACCCCCCAGAAACCCACCTGCGTTCTAGCGTGAACGGGGCAATTCTCCTGAAACACCAGCACCATAACCTGTAGCAAACCGCTCAAATCATAGCCGGGCCATTTCCATTCGTGTAAATACGGTAGATAAATTCGACCCGTGTGGTCCACGTATTTCGATGCGGTAATTGTCATGTTTTCGGTGGGTTTTACGAAACACAGGGGCGCGTAATATGGGTGAGTGTTGTATAGATAGAGACAAATCTGCGGGGGGGGGGTTAAATGAGGGTTATGGTAGTGGGGGTAGTGGGGGTTACGGTGGTTTTTCAACGTATATGCTTTTCCAATGTGTAGAAAATAGAAAGGGGGGATAAATCTTTTTTAAAGGCTAAATAGCTGAAATAGGGGAAAACGCATGGACTAGTGACTTCGATGGTGAAAATGGGCAAAAAAGTATTATAATTGGCCAAAATTTTGGGAAAATTTCTCAAACATGGTTCAAGATCGCTGGTCGATTGGGTGGAGGGGGGGGGGGTTGCTCCCCCCTACAAAACTTTCAAAAAATACATTAATGCAGCAATTCCCAACCCAAATTTTTATTGAATCTCAAAAATGGCTAAATATTTCCTATTTCCTAGCTACCCAAAACATTTACACCGACAAAAAAAATCTCCTATCAAACCAACGGGAATGTTATACGTGCTGCCGCGAATGTCAACTGGGACTGTGCCGCGCAAAGTTAGAGCGTTTTTTCGGCCGGTGGGAGGCGGAAAATCGAACATTTCAGTGCCCGGGTGCAAATCTGCGTGTTACAGGAATTTTTAGCTGGAGTAAAATAGAAGATTTAATTTACCTAGTGGGTTTGGGGGGGAAGGTCCGCAGGGGTTCAATAAATTAGCTTTTTCTACGTGTAGGAGGGTAAAGGGGAAAAATCGCACAAATTTATGTGGAAATTAGCTTAAAATAGGTAAAACGTAGTCAAAAACAGGTTATTTCAAAAAAAAACATATACCGAAAATAGGCAAAACACAAAAAAAAACTAGGGATTTGGAAGGTGAAAATGGATGAAAATCAGCACAAACCACGGTTAAACTTCTTTAGGACCATGGAGATCAATTATAAAACGTCCTAAAAAATCTAAAAACCGTCACAAACCAGCAAATTTCCCCGGCCCAACAGCATTCATAATATCACTTTTACACTCCTTTTTATACATCGCATTAGTCGCCCTAAGCGTCGAATCTAGCAAAACAGCAGTCGATGTGGCCATTTTTAATGCCTTCGTGTCGTTTGATTTTTTTTTTAAATTTTAAAAAATGAAATTTTTAAAAAGGGACTGTTTGACTCGAGTGACATATTTATTATTGTAATTTTTTTGTGATTAAAGAGTGCAAGTCAAAAGATCGGAGTTGGTAGAATTAACTGCTGAACGAATGAAATCTAGCTATCGAAATTTGCATTTTCACTCATTTATTGGTAACCGGTGGTATTCCCGCACAATGTGAAGTCTCAAATTTTTTTGTTGCCATTTTACACCCTACAGTGTGCGGGGCTGTCCCCTGGTCAAAAACCTGTACAGAAATAAGTCACTCGAGCTTGAGAATCATCACAGTATGAATTTTGAAACAATTTGATTTTGACAGGCCAAAAAATTCGATATTTTAAAATTTAAAAAAACCTTGGTTAATTTATTGCGCAAAAGTGTGCTGACATAAATACTGGCGAATGCAATAATAACGACGTACGAATGCACAACAGGCAACAGAAGCATAAAGCACTATGAATAAATGTGTAGCACGAAAAAAAAACCACGACAAAAAATCACAAAAATAAACGACAGTGCCCAAATTTTATTCGTTTGAACGTTTTAAAACATGGCTAACGCCCATGGAGTTCCAAACATTTTACTTCTCAGTTCTAAAATGTTTTTTACTTCCCCACTTGCGGAATTGGCACTTTTCCAAAATCTCCTCACTGCAACCGTAGCTCTAAAAACAAACAAAGCGGGTTTTCTAAAGCGAACGTGATTCCCGGAAATTCAGAAAATTCCGGGGAGAAAGTAAAAACAACAACAAATTTTTTTGCCTGAGAGAGCTATTTCGGCGGTGATTTAATACGAATATTACCAGGTGGCAGCCAATTGGGTCAAGCCTATTACGCGACTGAACCCATTACGCATGTAGAGCCATTATATATAGACAAATTATACCTGCAGGGGTAAGGAAGGGGGACGGGTAACATTACCCCAAACCGCCCTGCTATCTATCTATATCCCAGAGGCAATAACTTTGCTACTTTCCCCAGAACACCCCCAGAAGTTTTATAGATTTTTTCCTGTGCCAGGACATGTGTCTTTTTGCCCATTTTCTGCATGCCAGGTCTACATGCGCGATGGGTATACATGCGTAATGGCACAGCGCCGTGCCAATTACGCACCCGGAAAAGAGAATTGTCAAATGTCATGCAATATGTCGATTAAAATAAAAAAGGACAATTTTGTTACTGAACTTTTGACATTTTACATGACAATTGGCAAATTTGCGCGACACATTACATGACGTTTGAGACTTTATGTTACTTTATAATGCCCACAGTAACGCAAAATACAAGTCAAGTATACAACATAACTATTCACTTTCACTATCATCTGGGGGCACCAATGGAAATTCATCCTTTTGGCAGGATTCCAAATTTATCCCACTTTTATTTTCACTTCTAGAATTCTGGCCCGTTTCATCTGGATTACGGTAGTCGGTATCCAAATCTGGTGGCAAAAGTGCATATTCAGTCGTATAGCGATTTTGTATACTGTTGACTGCATCGTAAACCTTTTTTAGGTCAACCTGAAATGTGTTAATTTTTAAAAATTTGCAATTTTTTGCAGATTTTCAAATGGGAGGTTTCGCAGCCAGGAAGTGCAGCAGTCTGTAAAGTCAAGTGGCAAACGTCATGTAAAACGTCAATCAATACAAAACGGAAAAATCTATCAGCGAACATTTGACACTTTACGTGAAAATTAACAAATATGTTTGCAATTTTACATGACATTTGGCACTTGGCTGTATACTTTACAGGGTGCAGGATTTGTACCTGCTGCCAATTCCGCAACTAAACAAATGACCCGAAAAGTTACAAATAGTTACTTGACAAAAATTTAATTTCCAACTTTCCCCATTTGTGTCAAGTTGAGTCGTAAGTTGACTCAATATTTACAAGTTTACTCTCGCGTCACTTATCATTTTGCAGACTTGGCAGCAGGATAGACTGGAACACCAAAACCCCCAATTTTTGCAGAAAATCTTCAAAAACACACCTGGCCCCTGAAAATATTGCTCTCTTGCACAAACTGCACATCAGGCACATCAGCCGCGTCGTTTGGCACATCATTTTCGCGCATCAACACATCAGAAAATGTAATAAATCGACCATTTTCACACAACTTTGCATAGGCAATCGAGACTTTTTTGGCACACATCCAAAGGGGACCGGCTGCGGCTATGGCCGATTCAGTTTTAGGCGTCATGGGGGGAGTTTGCATACTGGCGCTGGGGGAGCTTCTGTGAAATTTGGAGGTTTGGGGGGGGGGGGTTGAAAAAAAATTGAAATTTAGTGTGGAGGCAATATGTAAAATACACAATTGTGGAGAACTAATAACTCAAAAACAAGTGATCGGAAAATTAAAAATTTTTTTTTCGTCAACTTGACAAACAGCACAACAGTCTCACGTCAAAAAATTATCGTTTTGCAAAGAAATTTTCTATGATAGGTCCAACTTCCTTTCCTAATAAATATTTACATGTTTCGGTAGATTTATTATCCCCCACATTTTTGTTGCGCTTTCAAAAAAAACGTTCGAACGCATAACTGAAAATTTTAGATCCAAAAAGGGTAAAGTAAATAACAGGCTCAGAAAATTCGAAAAAAACACCCCCCCCCACCTCCCCAAACCCCCACACTCACCTCACAAACTGATGCATTTTGCCGACGGAAATTTTCCACCTCAATTCATCAGTCCCATCCAAAACCACCTGTAAGCTCCGCCCACTTTTAACTATTGACGGCGCTCGCGTTGCCAGCGCATCCATGCACGACTGGGGCAGTCCCAGACCCTGTAAAAAGCCCTGTAAAATGTCAAATATTATGCAAAGTGTCAAAAGTCATGGAAAATGCCCTGCAAATTGGCTGCCGAGTTGCCATTTTGCAGGGCATTTTCCATGAATTTTGACACTTTGCATGACATTTGACATTTGACAGGGCTTTTTACAGAGTCTGGGATTGGCACCTGGGGCGAATAAGAAAACCGCGTGAAAATGTACCGCCGGGGTACGTGAGTTTGATGAATACTGTTGTTGGCGTTTGGCTGGCTGTAGATGTCCTGCATTGGCGGAAAATTGACATTTGAAGCGTCAACTTCTGAAGATCCAAATTGGAAGTCCAAAATTTCGAAAAATCTAGTTGAGAAACAGGGGGCACTCCCAGGCCCTGCAAAATGTCAAATGTCATGCAAAGCGTCAAAAGTCATGGAAAATGCCCTGCAAAATGGCAACTCGGTTTTCCATGACTTTTGACAGTTTGCAAGACATTTGACATTTTACAGGGTCTGGGAGTGGCACCAGATATTACATCTAGAAGTGGCCCTGCTCATTTTTAATCATTTTCCACCTTGGTTTCATTTGTTTCGATGACACCTTACGCTTTTTTTGTCAGAAGTTGAAAATTTTGGAAGAATTGGAGCAATTTTAAAGGATATCAATTGGGTAGGTGAAAATAGGCATCAAGTTACCAAAATGAGTGATTTAAGTGAAAATAGGGGTAAAATTGCTGAAAATTGCCTGAGTAGCCAAAAAATTGCCCTGTCCCACTAGACCCTTAATTAATAAATAATACGTTAACACCCCCCCTTCTCAAAAAATCACCCCTCCCCCAAACGAACATTCAAAATGAGCGCCATGGCAGGTCTCAAAGTCTCCCCATAATGTCGCCTGGCACCCCCCACTGGTTTGATAATACGCCACCCCCTGTTCAAGGCCAGTTCAGTTCCGTGTGAAAATACAATGCAAATGTGTGTGGCATTGTCGAATGCATTTCTGAGCCAAGAGATTGGCTGCTCCCCGCCTGGAAAGAGGTTTTTTGAGGAAATTTTGAATTTGGCGCTACACAAACATATACCGCGTGTCAACTCAGATTCAGATTTAAGTTGACGGGTAGCGGGACAATTTTCATGTGAACATGCGGCAATGTCGAAAAAGTCTGAAAAAATATTGCTTGAATATTTCGTTACGGCAATTTATTCACAACAGCGGACTACAGCGAAAGGCAAGCCATGGGCGGAGCTTGGGGACCTTTTGATTTTTATGTGCCCACCGTAATATTTTTATAATTGTCTTATATTTTCTCAGCCTTTTTATGACAGATTTATGCACATATTTTATTTTAAGATCATTTTCATCATTTTGAAACGCTTGAACGCTGGAAAAATTTTGAAACGCTCATTACACGCGAGTAAACGCTGAAATTCTGAATTCGGGGGCCATTGTAAATTTGAGATGCAACACATCTTGTCGAACATAAATATCGTAGATTTGACAACCAAATTTACACCGAAAATGTAATATTAATCAATGTATCATAAAATTTTTTTGATCAAAACCAAAATTTTCACCAACCGATAGCCAAATCGTTTCGATCAAAAAATACGCGGGCACCGCAAGTGCGCTCAAGCCACGACCCCAACAATTCTACACATCTGAAAAATATAGGCAAATTTTTATTTGGAAAAACGTTGTCTGTGCAAAAGTATTTGGTGCCAATGCTTCAAGTGGCAGTTAAACTTTGATTTTCTAGACGCAAAACTTGACAAATAACGGGTTACTTGCGTAATTGGCCAGTGTTGTGAGACCGCCCTAAAAAGTGCAAAAAATGAATGTCGTCGAAAAAAATCGAACCTGGCGTGTTCTTCACTTTCATCTGAATAAACCAGCAGAATTTTCGGATGAATATTCTCAATCATATTCTCATTCACCATAGGTTGCAACATGGTTCCATTTTCATGTATTTCGCCATTATTCTCATTAGTTTGCACACCGGAAAGCGCACCGAAAGTGTACCGGAACCGATTCCGAATTTTGGCGCGACTTCGATACAGAAGGCGTAGTGCGCATAGGCAGAGAATGGCGCCCGATGTAACTGCGGAAGATTTTTTCTACATTGGATTCAGAAAATGTAACTTTTTGGTTGTCGAAAGGAAATAGTCATGTGTTGTGAAATGAGTTATGTCTCTATTGAATAGTAAAAATATGAACTGTGCATGTAAATAGGCTATCAATTCCCGCGGCAAAATAAATCTACGATATGGCTGTATTTTTAGCTGTACTCGACGGACAGAAGAGTATGCACCCGCACATACTTATGTCTCACGCAATCGCGCTACTTATGCATGCCCTTGAATAAATTTAAAAAAATATTTTTTAAGGAAAAGCCGGAGACGAGTATAACCAACATATTTATTGTCCGTGCCTGAAATAATTTGTTATTCATTTTGGAACAATTTATATGTTGTTGAGGATGACGTCATGATGGAGTGTTTCGTTCAGAAAAATGCATAGCGTGCGTTACGCGGAACCAGGGCCACTCCCAGACACTGCAAAACGTCAAATTTCATGCAAAGTGTCAAAAGTCATGGAAAATGCCCTGCAAAATGGCAACTCGGTCGCCATTTTGCAGGGCATTTTCCATGACTTTTGACACTTTGCATGATATGACTTTTTTAAAGGCTTTTTACAGGGTCTGGGAGTGGCACCAGGGTTTGTCGGTGTTTTTCAAACGTTTTTGATTAACAACGTGGTTGAAAAAACGTTTTCATCCCTACGCGGAACACACAAAAAATACGTAACTCACTCAACACGAAGCCAATCAAATGGACGAAAACCGTTCGGAAAATCGTTCTTTTGTGCCACGGTGTAGAGAAACGATTTTCGTGAATCGTAAACGCTGCCACAACTGCGTGACACTTTCCATTGGCGAATGTTTCCTTAGCGCAATTTTTGCGCAACACCGTCACTGTCACCTGCGAGTATTTTTGGGTATTTTAGTGGGTATTTGAAGGTATTTTGGGTACTCCACATGAGTATTGAAAAGGGATACCTGCTAATGTTAAAAAAATAGCAAATGAAAAATTTTCCATCATTGGTTTCATTATAAAACGTTCCCCAGTTTTTAGCCCAGCGTTGGTTTTCTAAATTTATTTTTAAGGTTACTGTGTATAATCAACGCGCAGATAACTTTGACAATAACATCTACCGTATGCCATCTGAATATAGATACTATTTACATTTTATTCCTTTCATCACATCACGCTGACTAATGGCGCCGCTGAATTTTGCGCGTAAATTTTCATATGACTTTATTCATCGAAATACGGTAGCATACTTTTTTATGGCGTTCAGTTCGAACTGTATACACACAATTTTTTACCGGTCCAAAAATATCTGAAAATTTATATTACCTATTCATAAACACATCAAGTTTTTGCAATCAAATTTCACGTGAAACGAGAAAATTATCTCCGTCAAAACGCACTTGAAAAAACAACAAAATTCTTTACAACGAGTGCAAAATTGAGAATTTGATTAGAAAACGACCAAGGTATGAGCGCGATTTTGATGCACTATTTTTTGTTTTTTGCAATTTTTTACAATTACGATTTTTTAAGAGAAAAGGTGCAAGGCGAAAAATGCGAAAATATTATGTTTGTATTTGTCGATACTCTTTGATATACTGACTGGACTCAAAGGCATTAAAAGTATATATATTTTGACGAATTTGATCACGCGAAAATCGTGCACTAAATTGCTAAGTAAGGGAACTTTAAATTGCTAAGTAGTAAAATAAACGTGTTAGGGATTTTTTTCCAGCAATTTACATTCAATTTTTCCAATTTTTTTTACATTTTCAACGTATTTTTATAGTTTCAAATCAGATAAAAACGGTCTCGATAATATCCGATCGGATATTAGACTCTTTCACGTTTTAAATTTTTGTTGATGTCCAATATCCAAAACTGAAAAATCGAAAATTAGCAATTCAGCCAAAAAAATACAGTGTGTTGTACCAAAGTAAATATTTCCCAAACTCTCAACTCACAGTGTAATTATCGGCATACAAATCGGTGAAAAAAGTGCCAAATTCCAAGTCAAATTCCGGTGTACCGCCATTTTTTGGACTGGTGCGTAAATTTCGTTTTTGCTGTACCAAAGTGCCAGCGGAAGAATGTTTACGAAGTGAGAAATCCAGTCCAATGAGATCGGGCAGCTGCGCGGTTTTTTTAAGATTTTTTATTAAGATTTTTATTTCAAAAAATTAGATTTTTCATTACAAATGAAAATTGCTTGTCCAATTTTGTCAGGGTTTCGGGATCTTCGGAATTTTGAACAATATTTCGCGACTTAAGGTTTTTCACTGATTTGGCACAAAAGGTCTAAAAATACGCTTGCGTGACAAAAAAGTGACAAAAATGCACACTGGTGCCACTCCCAGACCCTGTAAAAAGCCCTGTAACATATCAAATGTCATACAAAGTGTCAAAAGTAATGGAAAATGTCCGGCAAAATGGCAACTCGGTTGCCATTATGCAGGGCATCTTCCATAACTTTTGACACTTAGCATGACATTTGACATTTTACGGGGATTTTTACAGGGTCTGGGAGTGCTCCCAGGCTGTTTTCCGTACACATTGAATAGGCAAACAAACTCATTTGGCAAATTTAGCAAAAAAAATCCGGGTGGGGCTTTGAAAATTTGAAAATCTTGACAAAATCAGCAAAAAAAAAAACCCAAAACCGACCACGTAATGAGGGGGTTCGGGCACACGAACCCTGACTCCATTTATGACATTCAAATCGATTATCACCATTGGAACCCAGGGGATAAAATCATTATTTTCCAAATTTCCATCGGAAGCCAGTGCTAGAGCCATTTCAGCGTCGCCCATACTCAGTTTGTAGGACAGTCTGAAAAAATAAAATAGTTTTTAATATAAAAAATATATAACCTATATACACGATAAACGAAATACTTGTGAAAATGCACTTAAATGTGCAAACCAGGGCTTCCCCCAAAGTCTCACAGCTATCAATGTGCAGCAATATTTCCCCAATTTTCACCCAAAATCAATAATTTTTGGTCCATTTTGCCAATTTTCAACTTCCAGACACATAATCTAGGCTAAATGCCTGGTTGTATACTAATTTTTTTATAGCTATTTTAACATGTTTTCGCTATTTACATATAGAGCAACACCAGATTTATGATTCTCATACTGAAAAAAGTGATGCCTGATTTCAATCTGAAAATAATTAAAAATATTATCATTTCATTAAAAAAAAACATTTTTAAACATACCTGCATCCCAATGGATACAAAGTATAATTCACCCTGAAACTACTCCAAGATTCCATGTGAAAACAAGAATATCTAGTGTTCAATGCGTAGACATCTCCCAAATTATCTGATGTAGCATTTTTGGAAAATGTGAAAAATCTGCATGGCCATAGAAATTTACCCCATGGTCGGTCTCTGAGAATATTTTAACAATAGAATGATAAATCATGTAAAATGCCCTGCTTAATGGCAACCGACTTTTGACACTTTGCATGACATTTTACATTTTACACGGTATTTTACAGGGTCTGGGACTGCCCCCAGAGAAATGAACAGTTTATAAACAGAAATGAACAGAATATTTGAAGCACGTGGACGTGCACTTTTTGCTGGTCATGAACCCAGATGGCTACTTTATCATTTAAGGGTCGTTTACACGGCTTCAAGGACGTAGCCAGGGGGGGCGGGGGGGCGGCCGCCCCCCCCCCCTTCCTGGGCCGGGCGAAAAAATGTGCCAGAAATGGCACTTCCAGAAGACGATTTTGTCGCAGTTTGAAAAAATTTTGCGCGCAAGCGCGCATTTTACCGTCACACAGCATATATTTTCAGTTGCCTAGTATCCGCGGCCTCAAAGTCGGTAAAAAACCTTAAATTCCGGTCCGTGTCGCTGTATATGCCTGTAAGATACAGACATATACAGCTGTTTTGGCGCCAATGCCAGCGCCAGTGGCGCCATGGCGTCACGCCTACGAATGGCGCCAGCGCCATGCCCCCATTCCCCTACTGCAGAGGCAAAATTTTAGGGGGGGGGGCGCCGCCCCCCCTTTCGCAGGCCTCCGTATACAATCCGCCCCGCCCCGCACAAAAATCCTGGCTACGTCCCTGCACGGCTTCCTGTGCCGACAGAAAAATCGAGTTAGAAGTCCCATAATTCCGGTATAAAATTTCACATCTACTGCAAGAAAATGCAGTGAAGTATACTCACTAGTTGAGTGTACACACATGCAGATTTCCAGATGATTAGTGATAGTCGTTGAAGTTTGATAACGTATTTCATTTGTCGGTTTTCGTTTTAAAACCGAACCGAAAACTGAAATTCATTTTAAAACTTAAACGACATGCACGAATTACCTGCAAATTGGCATGTGTGTGAGTATAACTAGTGAGTATACATTACTGCTTTTTGTTGCAGACATGGAGCTTTATACCGGAATTACGAAACTTTTTCACTCCTTTTTGTCGGCACAAAAATCAGTGTAAACGTCGCTTTGAAAAATAAGTAAAAACAAACTTTTTGTGACACAGCTGCGCATTGGAATTGCCAGCCAAACATTCGTAATCCAATCTTATAGCACGGACGTTTTCAAGGCCGATTTTTTCACTGGCAAAAACGGACAATTGCAAATCCAAACGATTTTCGGGCAACCTGCAAAAATTGGAAAAATGGTTGAATGTTGAAAACTGTGATTCTTCATTTTAATTATTTTGGATGCAACAGAAATATTTTCGAATTAACCTAGTGCCACTCCCAGACCCTGTAAAAAGTCCTGTAAAAGTCAAAAGTCATACAAATGTCAGGCAAAGTGTCAAAAGTCATGGAAAATGCCCTGCATAATGGCAAACGTTTGCCATTTTGCGGGACATTTTCCATGACTTTTGACACTTTGCATAAAATTTGACATTTTACAGGGCTTTTTACAGGGTCTGGGTCTCTGGGACTGCCCCCAGCCAGACTTGACGCAAATTGTTACTTATCACTTTTCAGTATTATCGGCATATTATCAAACAGATGCGTACAAGTCAAATTTAGGAAAAGGCTCAGACAAAAAACAGTGAAAAAATAAAAATTAACAAAAACAACACGAACGTTTTCAACTCCGGATGGTGCCATTGCTTCAATCCAACATAAAAACTGGCCAAGCCATCATCGCAAATAGGTAAATTAATGTGATGACCAAAATAATTAGCTTTTTGATCACACAGCGGCGTATCGATTATAACATCACACGTTGCAGTTGACGAATTATTTTCATCAAAAAAATCGGAACTGATTTTGTCAATTGAATTTGAATCCAGACTTGATTTTTGGTCGGTGGTATAGCATGAAAAGTCCATACAACCGGCCCTCTGAGAGGATATTTGATATTAAAAAAAACATATTTTATTGGAATTTTCGCGACATATTTTTTTCGGGCAGTTTGATTTGTTGAAATTATTCGAAATTTGAAAAAAGAATTTGGCATGAGTTTTTTTGCAGTTTTTGTCGTTGTTTTTCTAATCAGCGTTTTTAACCCTCATGATTCATTCTGATCTTTGTGATCTACAATTCGTTTGGAAGAATGCCAACATGTTCTCTACTGAAAAATTTGGAAAACCCGAAAATCAGCATTGAACGGATTTGAGTTTACTGAAATGAGTTATTTTGATCTCCATCAACCGTAGTTGACAAACAGTGATAAGCTGGTTGACTTTTACAAATTTTTCAAAATTTAGGTGAAAAACGTAGGTTTGTATACAACTCAAAAATATTTAAAAAATTCACACCTGTTGCAAACTCCCTCCTTTGGCACTATGCCAAAAATATTGGCAGCTATAGGCGATCAATGTAAAATGAAAAAACATCAAGGTTCTTTAAATTTGAAAGTCAATAGTTTTGATTAGAAGTATTGAAAGAACACTTTGCCGCAGTGTTTTGCAATGTTAGCTAGTGTCAGATACCTGAGAATGTGAAACAAATTTGGAATTCAACTCGTTGAAGCATAATGTGCCTACACACACTACTTTTCACCGTGACTTTGGTGAAAACTGAAATTTATTCAAATGCGGATTAATCAACACGGTTGAATGATTTAATTTAATTTAAATTTAATTTTATTAATGAAAGGTTAAATTTGAAAATTTGAAAACTACAACACATACAGCGCACAATAAGAGTAGGCTGAATTTCAGTTTTCACACAAGTCACGGTGAAAACTAGTGTGTGTAGGGCCATTCTGCGGTACTTACCATATTTTCTGGAATTTGCCCACCGGAAGAAATCACAGATTCGATAAGCGCTCTGGATTTTTTGTCCTTTTTCGCTTTAACATAAGTCAGCGGGTGGACGGGAAAAAAGCCAGCTAGACCTGGAAAAAAGAAAATGTTAAAAAAATTACAGTTATATGTACTCCAGTGCATAGTTGTTAAAACGTATTTACGTTTACTCGATATATACGGATAGTCGAGTACTGCTTAAATACGTTTACGTTTCCTACCGAAAAAAATACCGGTACTCAGTTACTCGCGTACTTTTTGAAAGTAATGAGTACAGAAAACGTATTTCAAACAGGCTTTTCCAAGGCATAAAGGAAAAAAGGGAGAGAAAAGCTAAAAAAAATAGGGACAAACTATACAAATTAGCATTAAAAAAAACAAAAACACATAAACTAGAAATTTGATGGTGAAAAGTTATAAAATTAGGGATTATTAGCGAAAATTTGGGCAAAAATAGGGACATAAGTAATTTACTCACGTTTACTCATAAGTTAATGTAAAAAATACTTTACGTACCTGCACTCAATTAGGGTGTCAAATTTCCGTTTTCCGTTTCCGTTTTCCGCAGGCAAATTTTTTCCGTTTTCCGTTCCGTTTTCCGGCTGCTGAAATTTTTTTTCTGTTTTCCGTTCCGTTTTCCGGCAACTTTTTTTTCCGTTTCCGTTTTTCCGGCTCATTTTCTGTTTTCCGGCTAAATTTTCAGTTTTTCCGCCTTTTTTTCCGTTTTCCGCCTAAATTTCTAGTTTTTCCGCCTTTTTTCCATTTTCCGCCTCAATTTTCCATTTTTCCGCCTCATTATACCTTTTTTTGGCCCAGCTTTCTGTTTTCTGATCAGCCAAACTGGTAAAAATTCATGCAGATTGTCAATGATGTGAAAAATTTTCTGTTTCCAGCAAAATTACTGCAAATTTTTTCCACTTCCAGCCAAATTTCAGCAAATTTTATCCATTTTCCGGCAAAATTTCAGCAAGTTTTTCCGTTTCCGTGCTAATTTGATTTTTCCGTTTCCGTTTTTCCGGCCTCTTTTTCCGTTTTCCGGCCGCTGAAATTTTTTTTCCGTTTCCGTTTCCGTTTTCCGCCAAGTGCAAATTTTTTTCCGTTTTCCATTCCGTTTTCCGGCCGCTGAAAAAATTTTTCCGTTTCCGTTTCCTTTTTCCGTAGAAAATTTTTTTTGACACCCTACACTCAACTGTGGGTAAAAAATAAATACTTTACGTTTACTTTTAAGTGCTGAACGTTTAAGTTCAGCACTTTTAACAACTCTGCTCCGGTGACGTGACGGTGCAGGCCTATTCCGCATGTAAACCCATCCCGCATGTAGACCCATTATAGACACATTATACCCGCAGGGCTAAGAAAGGGGGGTGGGTGACCCCACCCCAAACTGCCCAGCTACATATCTATCGCTGGCACAATTTTTATTGGCAACTTTCCCCTGAACACCCCCCCCCCCTGCGAATTGCGTAGCTCTCTAGCTATCTGGAGCGCTTTTGAGCAATTTTACCCCAATTTTCACCCAAAATCGCTAATTTTCATACTTCTTATAGATTTTCACCTTCAAAATCATTACGTGATGTGTTTTATCGCCTATTTTCAGCATGCCGGGTATAATTAAATGTGTTTTGTGTCAACATGTTCCGTGTCCCAGTCTAGATGTGGGATGGGTTTAGATGTCGGGGTGAGACCTAAAAATCACGGTAAAATGCGACTTTCAGTACCATTTTGCAAGGTGCAATGCAAAAAAATTTGCTCGCAAGCGCGCATTGTTCTAAATGGCATAAGGAATATTACCATTTTGACCCCTGTCACCGCATTTCCTTTGAAATTCGGTCAACAGCGTGTTTTTCGCTGTATTTGTATGTATATTGATGACGCTGGCGCCAACGCCAATGGCGCCATGGCGTGGCGTCTACTAATGGCGCCAGCGCCCTGGCGCCATTCCGTCACCCTTTAGGTAAAAATTTAGGGGGGGGGGGGCTGAGCCCCCCCCCGTTCGCCGGGTTCCGTAAACAAGCAGCCCCCCCCGCTCCAAAATCCCGGATACGTCCCTGCGTGGCCCGTGTGCAGCGACATTTGAGTTTAATGGAACAAGTCGCCAAACTAGTCTCAATTTTTATAATTAAACCGACATCTTTAAAAAGCAAATAACGCCTTCATTTCACCCGTTTAAAAAAAGAAAATTCTAAAAACACACCAAGCAATTGAGCGACGGGCACTGCAACATCTGCCTTATAATGCACCATGTAATGTTTTATCCGATCGTAATTGAACGTGGCCAATTTTTGATTCCGGGAATTCGGTATCGGGTCGTATGTGCCCACCTGGAAAAGATTTTTGAAAAATTATCGTTTTTTTTTATTTGTGTGGGGAAGGGATGGAAAAAAACGTTTCTTAAGTATTAGGTTGTAAACTAAATAACCTTAATTTTTTTGCGTTTCACAGTCATGCGTCCCATTCTGTTGTACATTGTTGTATATAAATGCCGTTCGAGTATGTTGGGGTTTGGGGTTGGGGCTATGACGAAATCTTTTTGTTTCCTCGAATAATTCCCAGTCTCGAGATAAGGGGGGTCTATAAAAACATGGTTATTTTGCATTGCCGACCTTGCCGATTGAGTTAGAAGCTCAAATAACTCATTCATTTCTAGGCCGAATTGGACTGTTCAACACTTAAAATGATCGGTACAACCGTCATATTCTATTTTTGAGGTCGTATTAGTGATGTCGAACTTCCTTATGCCGATTTGACCCAGTTTTTAGACATGTAAAATAAATTATCTAAACAAGCTATCGTATACTCTATGTCTAGACCACGAGAAGTCATATACCAAAAGAATGAGTTCAATATCTCCTTCCAATCAAAAGTTCTAGCACTTCAAACGTTCGCCTCCCAGCCACAGAAATAACCGCATGAAGAATGATGTTGTGCAACGTCAAAACTTCAACTCTCGAGCGTTTCTCAGCCGATTTTCACCGATGAATCTCTATGAATTTTCAAAATGATAATTTCATACAAGAGTTCGCAATATTTTCTTGTACGGGAAATCAAATTAAATGTACTCATTTTAGCGCTCATCAACTCAGATCGGCCCAGAAATGGCTGATGTATGGAGCTTCAAATGATCCGCCCAATGTCCAGAACGGCCATTCGAAATGAACACCTTTTTTATAAACCCACCTTATCTTGGGACTGGGGGATTATTCGAGGAAACAAAAAGATTTCGTCATAGCCCCAACCCCAAACCACAACATACTCGAACGGCATTTATATCCGCCAATGTACAACAGAATGGGGCGCATGAATGTGAAATTGCAAAAAATTAAGGTTATTTAGTTTACAACCTAATAGTTTCTAACCAGCTTTTTTAAAAACCAAGAGGGCCAAAATCTTATGGACCCCTACATGATAAAGAGTAGTTATATGTATAAAAGCGCCATGGCCATTTGCCACTAAAATAGTGCAAAAATAATGAAAACCACACCCCAATTTAAGTCTGCATGTGAAATTGTGCGCAAAAAATATTCAAATAAATACATAGTGAATCGGTGTTGAAGCTGTCGTTCGAAAACAGAACGGTTTTTATAGAGTAATTTTGTTGTTTTAAAGCGGTTTGATACACACTGTCATGTTAATCGCACTGTATTTTTATGCTTATTCCGGTAGATTCCTGTAAGGAATCTGCGTGTAAGGAATCTGTACTGTAAAGAACCCAATTAGGATTCCTATCTGTACATGGTGGGTTCTTTACAGTACACACGTTAATTAGTGCAAAAAAGCATTTCCGGTTGCGTATCCGCCGGACACACACACACTCACAAACGTCAAGTTCGCGTCTGTTCCACTGCGTGATGTAACATAATACTCCATCAGTGGCAAAAGAATATTTGTGCAACAATGGTATGCATATGAAAACAACAACAGGCGCTGGGATTAAAGCGTGTGCAGCGATCAAAGTTATGGCGTTTTGTGATAGGTGAGCTTCAGTTGCTATTGATGTTTTTTCTATTTTTCATATTTCGTCCATTTTATAAAACGTGTGGTTTTTTAATGCATCCAGGTCGGAACTAAAATGGCGGATTTTGGTCCCGCCATTGAAGGGCTGTCGAAATTTGGCCGGCATCCGATCTACAGATACGAGTCGCAGCTGCACTCAGGGCATATTTACGAATTCACCGTCAATTGCAGGAAGAAAAATGGAGTAATTTATGCCAGGTAAATATGTTTGGGCTTTTATTTTTAGTGGTATTTTTTATATAAATATTTAGGCATGCACGCAAATTTTCCTAATCCCCTATTTGCATATATTTCACATACATTGTCTTATCTGATACATAAATATTTACGGGTGATTTTTACATAAATATTTACTTATATTTATATGACGCACCACGCGCACCACGCTCGCATCATCTTATGTTTCACTTACCTGAATGGCAGTTCAATGTTTACGAGTATAAATATTTACGTTCCCGTTTACTTTGCACACACTGCAAATTTTCTAGTACTTATATTTGACTTAAATGCATCATACTTATTTCACCTTGAATACTTTATATGAAGGATTGTCACGTTACAATTGCACTTTGATAGCTCCTTGAACTTTCTAATCCCCCTGAAATTTGATCTAACCGCGTGCACACTTCCGGTTCTGGTTACATGGGTAGGATAGGATGCGCATGGGTACATTTGAGATTCCTATGGCTACATTGGAAGTTTTCCGTATCCTGCAAAGAGGATGCGGACAGGTACATGGGTAAGGATGCGGAACGCGGAGATACGTTACAGTATCCTCCCCTTATTCCGAGATTTTATACATCAATTAATCATATCGTGATAAGGCAGAGTTGTTAAAATACCGGTATTTTTGGAAAGTGTAAGTGTAAGTGTAAATACACTTTCTAAATTTTGAGTATGGATACAAAAAGTGTAAGGTATTTTAAAAATAGCTACGAAAGTGTAAAAAAAGTGTAAGTGTAAAAAAAAAATTTTTAGGAAGAGCTCTCACTGTTGAGCATTAGAAAACACCATTGTTTCCACCTTTAGATCAATTTATTTGTCATTTTCATGCGTTATTTTACATTTTACTGGCTTTTATGAAAGATTTCAGACTGTAACAAATACTGTGGTGGCTGGTGGTATGAAGTTCCCTAATAATGGCACTTTTTCAGTGTTGATATTTTACTGATTAAGCAATGCGATACACCTGCTTAAATGCAAGAATGGACATGCAGCAAATGTCAATGCAAAAGTTGACTTTGTGTCCAGCTGGTAAATTTCCATTGATCTAGTCCTTTTTACAAATGTATGATGAAACTGTAGAATACCATGAGTACTGATCAAAGGTTGGAGCTGGTGCACGTTTGTACATTTGCCATATTTTCTACATTCAATGCATAACTGCATGTGTGCACTAGGGTTGGGAATTTCAAACTTTTCGGTTCCGGTTCTCGGTTCTCGGTTCCAAAAGATTTCGGTTCGGGTATCGGTTCTCGGTTCCTGAAAATTTTCGGTTCCGGTTCTCGGTTCGGTTCTTAAACTCGGTTCCGGTTCGGTTCTTTCGGTTCTAAAATGATCAAAATTTCGGTTCCGGGTAATAAAATAACCGGGTATCGGGTAATAATCGGCTGAACACCAGAAAAACAATATACCCAAGTTTACATGTGTAAGTACATTGGTTGGATATTTCATACTACAGGAGCATATCACAGCTTATTATTTCATGGTAGAATGCAGAAATCAAGAGTTGTTATAATAATAATACTGGTATTTAAAAAAAGTGTAAAGGCAAACATATACGTTTTCTGTACTCGCGTAATTTCAAAAAGTACACGAGTAAATGAGTACTGGTATTTTTTTCTGGAGGAAACGTAAATGTATTCATGTAGTACGCGAGTGAGTACGCGTATTATTTTGAGTACAAACATAAATAACTTTAGCCAACTACAGTTAAAACTGCCACAAAACCAATGAAAACTACTACCAGTGATTAGGGTTGGCCGATGTTTTTTTTTAAACGTTTTTTAAATACGATATACGAATGATATGTTGACGAAAAATGGATATTTTTGACACAAATCACCACTTATAATGCTATCCCATGGCTCCACAGCCATTATATGGTCATATTTAACATCACAGAGTATTGCCAGTGTCTGATATACCTATATATGTTGACACTAGGTCATATCTGGGAGCTTTTAAAAAAAAACGTTTTTTTTTTTTAAAAAAAACATTGAGTTAAAAAAAAACGTTTTTTTTTCAACCCTACCAGTGATAATGTGTACACTGCAGCGACATTACACCTTACAATGAAATCTACCATATCCCATCTAAATAAACGAACATACATAAAACAATTTCATCGTATTTATCAAAGCAATTTGATAAATATGATGAAATTTTTTTATGTTTGTTCTTTTATTTAGGTGGCATATGGTAGATTTCATTGTAAGGTGTAATGTCGCTGGAGTATATGTGAAATTACACGCTCCCGCGCAATCATTTTGCAAACAGATGAATTTTGCAATTCTGAACACGCACCAAGATGTTCAGCTGCTGTTAAAAGGCTTAGATGTATTTAGGTGTTGACAAAACGCTGTTTAAAAACTTAAAGATTCCTAGAAAATTTCGGTTCTTTCGGGTATTTACTTCGGTTCCGGGTATAAGTGCCGGTTCTCGGTTCCGGTTCGGTTCTCAAGCTCGGTTCCGGTTCTCGGTTCTCGGTTCCAAAATAGTGCTCGGTTCTCGGTTCGGTTCGGTTAGGTTCCCCAACCCTAGTGTGCACTGTGCAGTTATTTTTTGTACATGACCTTATTTTATGCTTTTTCAAAAGCATAAAACAGGGCTATCTGAAAGAAAAAAATACACTTTCTGTACCCGGGTACTTTGCTCAGGAAAGTGTAAAAAAGTGTATGGGTATTTTAAGAAAGTGTAAGTGTAAGTGTAAATATAAATACCCATTTACCCGGGTATTTCGGGTAAGTGTAAATACACTTTCGCAACTCTGTGATAAGGGATGGCCAAAAATATTTTTTAACGACCCTGTTTAAAAAAAACGTTTTTTTATTATTAAAAAGACGGTTAAAAACCACTGGCCATACCTAATCGCGATCTACAAAAAAATCTTTTATGCATCTTTGAAGGTTATTGAAAGGGCGTTTTATACTTATTGTCACTACTTTTCTCTCTATTGCATACGGCGCGTGGCTTGGGACAGACGTTATTATGCGGCTTAGGCGGATTAACGTGACGTTTGTATAGATAAAAGCAAATAAGTGATCGAGTGCGTGATTACATGCAACACGCGTCTTGATAAAACTACGCAAAGTCTTTACTAGGGTTGGCCGATGTTCTTTTTAAACGTTTTTTATTTAAAAAAACGTTGTTTTTTTTAAAACATGACGTCCGAAATGTTTTTTTTGAAACATTCATTTTTTACAATGGTAAAGTATAAACTTGGCACTCTAATATCCTGACAAATGCACATGCATTAATATTTCCATGATTTACTGCATGGAACTGCTTGAAATTGCAACTGAAACATTGCAATGTGCACACACAAACTATGATAGTTCTGCACAGAAATTTGTAAAACTCATAAACCAGTTTTGAATGCATTCGATTGACTGAAATGTCTTATTTTTATCCCACTAAAATGTAGTTGACAGCTACCTCATTCTAGTAAACTCAAGGTCATTCAGACGGGCGTGCACTGATACGCACACGTGCCCGATACGCACATATGCCCGTTTTTTTCACTTGACACTTTTTCAAGTGATTTTCAGATATGAGTGAAGTGAAAAAAGTTCACTAATGTCATTGCGCAACTTTTTTTCACTTTACTCATATCTGAAAATCACTTGAAAAAGTGTCAAGTGAAAAAAACGGACATATGTGCGTATCGGGCACGTGTGCGTATCAGGCCTGCCTCATTCAGACTAGGGTGTCAAATTTCCGTTTCCGTTTTCCGTTTCCGCCTTTCCGCAGGAAAATTTTTTACCTTTCCGTTTTCCGTTTTCCGGCAGCCAAAAATTTTTTACCTTTCCGTTTTCCGTTTTCCGGCAGCAGAAAAATTTTTACCTTTCCGTTTTCCGTTTTCCGGCAGCTGAAAATTTTTTACCTTTCCGTTTCCGTTTTTCCGGCCCATTTTTCCGTTTTCCGGCTGAAAAAATTTTACCTTTCCGTTTCCGTTTTACCAGGCCATTTTTCCATTTTCTGGCTCGATTTTCAGTATTCTGGCATTTTTCCATTGTTTTTCCAATCTGTATTTATCTTCAATTGGCTCATCCCATTGTGTTGTTTTTGTCTCTTGGAGCAGCATTGACAACTGGGATTTCAGGGTCAGTGAAACAGGTGCTGTTAACCCAATTGGGTCATATGCTGACACCAATAATTTATTCAAGTTTCATCTGGTTGGTGTTGTGATGCTGTCAATTTGCAATTTTGGTGTTGATATTGCCAGCATGTCCGTTTGGTGATTTTATTTCATGCCCATTACTGCAACAATTTTATTCACCTTTGGACTCCTGTCGTTTTCTGCTATTTCATTCATGACTGATCTGGAGTTTGACAGCCATTCCCTCATGTTCATAGAACATTGGTCAAATAACGCTTTGACTTTGTAATATAGTTCTAAAGCTTCAACTTCATTCGTGACACTCATGATGAAGTTATCGACGTAAATGTTGTTTATTATCATCGCCAACTGGTTTTGTTCCCCTTCATTTTCTTCATATTCATTCATGTTGTTTATTGTCACATTTAAATGGTATTTTATGACTGCTCCCAAAATTTCTGGGCTGCAGACAAGTTCAAACAGTACGCGTTTAAAACAAAGTACTATTAAGTTATTTTCAGTTACTGGTTTTGAGGCATCTTTCAACCAGAAAAATTGTGTGTAAATAGTCTCTAGCTTGGTCATGCAATCCTATTTGCAAAAATGCCTTTTCATTATCGGCAATTAATGCTAGATTGCCTGCCCTGAACCTCAGGAGTAGGCCCAGTGTTAATGGTGTTGTAATTGGTCGTCTAAAAAGGCACTCGTTGAAACTGGGCTTACCTGCCGACCCATCGTACACGATTCTGCATGATGTCGATTTGCCCAGCGTGATTACTGGCTGGTGTGGCAGGTAATGAATCCCCTTGTTGTCTGTTTTGTCGTCACAGATCTCAATTATTCCCTTTTCTAGTTGGTCATCCAAAACTTTCCGGTATTGTTCGAATAAGTTTGGATCTTTGTTGAATCTTCTTATCAGTGATTTAAACCACACCAAGGCTTCTGCTTTTCCCCTGGGGAAGGTTACTGATACTCTCTTTATACGACCAGTCAATATAGTATCGTTTGTTGTTGTCATTGAATTTTATGCTATTTATTATCATCTCCTCTGCAATGTTGTCATCAATTGCATAGGGGTCATCAGTGACTCCCACTGCTTCAAGACTGTGAAATTGTCATAGTGTTTCCTTTCCTATGGCCACTATGGCTACTTTTTGATGATTTTTTGTTGGTTCAGTTAAGCTTGAACTACAAGTGAAGTTACAGGCATGATCCATAGTTGCAGAATGTACAGCTACCACAATCAAAGCCAAATAGGCAAACCTGCATGCAGGTTTTCCTTCTGCAAATTTGTCTATTACCGTGCTAATTTCACTTTATTTTTTTCCGTTTCCGTGAAAATTTTGCTTTCCGTTTTTCGTTTTCCGGCATTTCATTTTTCCGTTTTCCGTTTTCCGGCCAACAATTTTTTTTTACCTTTCCGTTTTCCGTTTTCCGCTGAGTGAAATTTTTTTACCTTTCCGTTTTCCGTTTTCCGGCAGAAATTTTTTTTTTACCTTTCCGTTTTCCGTTTTCCGTAAAGTGAAAAAATTTTACCTTTCCGTTTTCCGTAAAAAATTTTTTTGACACCCTAATTCAGACTAGGTAATTTTTGAATTCTCAAAATTTCTTTTGAAAACTCACGAAAACAGCAATTCTGAACGCAGCGAATAAATGCCCAATGCAAATATGGCACTGAGCCAAACCAGTGTATTTGTCAAATTGTCTTCAGAAAAAAAATAAAATTATAAAATTAGCTGTCAAAAGATTGGAATCTAACCAATGAAATTCAAGTTATAGCAGGGACGTATCCAGGATTTTTGAGCAGGGGGGGCTGCTTGTTTACGGGCGCCGGCGAACGGGGGGGGGGGGGCTCAGCCCCCCCCCACTAAATTTCTTCCCTATATAGGGACGAAAAAGCGTTTTGGCGCTAGCGCCATACAAAGGCGCCACGCCATGGCGCTATTGGCGTTGGCACCAGCGGCAGGAACCGCTTTATATGTATGTAAATATGCATACATACACAGCGAAAAGTCGCGAAAATGTGTTCATTTTCAAGGAGATTGGTTTACAGGGACCGATCCGCTATGCATGCATGGGGATCAAATTGCGCGCTTGCGCGCAAAATTTTTAAGAAACATCGAAAAATTTATAGGGAAAGTTACATTTTTCAGCACTTTTTAGGTCTCACCC
>OZ038455.1:3762548-3885826 GCA_964036195.1 Sphaerolaimus hirsutus | reverse complement strand
AAACAGTGATGTCAACTAGTGTGTGTGGTCCCATACACACTGGGTTTTATCGGATGTCAACTGGGCAATATTGATTCCTTTTCGACATTGTCTGATGTGCACTTGAAAATTGTCCTGCAAACTAAATTGAACGAAAATCAAGTTGACACCGAAACCAGTTGACATCCAGTGTCCTTTTTCCAAATTTTCTACAAAAAAAAACATACAAAGCGCCATTCCTGGCATATTTTATGTCTGGTCCGGGGAAACACACGGCCCCCTGGATATGTCCTTGAATGTCGATGTAAATATGACATCACATTAAATAAATTTTAATTGACATTAAATTGTGGGGTGCAATGCTGTTGCATTTTTTAACGTTCTTACATGTGAGATTTGCATGAAAATAAATATATCTATAATAGTTTTGTCTTTATTTGTGAAATAGGATTTGAAAAAATAAATGAGGGTGCAGTAGACTTGCGTTTGAAAAATTATTTATCAATAATTGAGGCGTCTAATTCTAAAAGTCGACAAGTCCACAAAATGCGATTTTGAGTAAATCGCATTTTAAGTTTCATTTCCAATTCCAGGTCCGAGGTGCGTGTCCACTGGCGCTCTCTCATGCTCAACATTAAGTTTCAAATGTTAACAATAAAGTGTCAAATTTTCAGCCCCTGCTCTCAACGTATAATGGAAACATTGGGTGTCTATAAAATTCTACTCGGACCGAACAAAACTGTTTTGGGGAGGAAAATGCACTGGTCGACTTCTTGCACTCGAGAACATTTTTGTTCCCGCCCAGGTTGCACCTGCCTTATGGGAAATTTCTGGACTTGTCGACTTTTAGAAATCGGTGTCCATGATGGACTTACACATTTCTTGCGTTTTTTCCCATAAAAGAAGGCGGCGGAAGGTGGACTTGTCGACTTTTAGCCCAAAACTAAGTGGACTTGTCGACTTCTTGCACAATTTTTTTGCATTTTTCCCAAAAATGTCAAATTTGGCACTTTGCCATATGGGCATGTGAGGTCAAAAAATCAATGGTAAATTATGAAAAATGTGCGGGAGTAGCCCCAGATGACGTTTCCGGGTCTAACTCAAAATTTTCATATTTTGGACTTGTCGACTTTTAGAATTGGACGCCTCAATTGAATTTGTGTGGGAATCAATTGGGATACTTCCTATTGAATATCTACACTCCTGGTAAAAGGTCTTTGTCCCTCCGATTTTTTTGGTTCAATGGCGGACCATACATTCAGTATGTGTCACAGAGGGGTACAATTCATACATTGGGGGGTCATTATGTCAACCCCCCACAGTAGAAATATGGCCTTCGTCCTGCGTATATAGTCATTATTTCGTGAACCGTGAATGGAGCACCTTCCGAGGGGGGTTTGAAACCCCCATTGGAAACCCCAAGTATAATTACGAGTCCACATTATTTTGAGTCAAAATACCTAGTGTAGTGAATAAGTACGTAAAATTTCAGCTGTGGGTTAAAAAACGGTTTAGATGCTTGAGTTAAAAAAGGTTTTAAAAACCCTCGGCCATTCCTAGTAAATATTCAAGCAAAATTGCATGCCACGATTACCGATGTCATACTCATTTACTCTTACTGATGTGATGTAAATATTCAGGTGAGAATTTGCCAATGCAATTAACACTCAACTTTATTGAAAAGGTGTTGGAGCCAATCAAATGACATGTACACTAATGATGGCCATTAATGAAAGATCTAATTATAGCTAATACAAACATAGATAAATTTCAAGTATCGAGAAATAGTAAATACACATTAGTGCCACTCCATAAAGATTCTTTATTCTCCACTTTATTATTCCTCTATGTCACTTTTTGTGGAATTTTTTTAAAAAGTCCTCAAAAATAAGCCAACAAAAATATATCTTTTTTCCATCCCTATGCAATACTTCTCATTAAACATTTGCAGTTTTGTTTGAGTAAACTGAATGGTCATCCTGAATTAGCAATGAAAAATTGATGCATTTGTGGCTAGGGTTGGAAAAAAACGTTTTTTTAACTCGATGTTTTTTTTATAAAAAAAACGTTGTTTTTTTAAAAAAACGTTTTTTTTTTAAAAGCTCCCAGATATGACCTAGTGTCAACATATATAGGTATATCAGACACTGGCAATACTCTGTGATGTTAAATATGACCATATAATGGCTGTGGAGCTATGGGATAGCATTATAAGTGGTGATTTGTGTCAAAAATATCCATTTTTCGTCGACATATCGTTCGTATATCGCCTTATAGTCGAATGTTCGTGACTTCAGGTAAAGTTTGGCACGGAATGGTGATCAAACAAAGTTATAAAAGGAGGTTGTTACTTTGGGAGTAAGTTACACACTGTGGAGGTACATGGAAGCAACTTTACCTCAATATTATATATTACAGCAACATATGTCGGCTTATTCACCCATGGTAGCACATAGAAATGGATGTTTTGATACTAAAAATGCAACAAAACCAATGAAAACAACCACCAATGTCAATTTGTGTGTGAAATTGCGCGCTTGCGCGCAAAAATTTTGCAAAATACCTAGTGCTTAGTACTAAAAATTTCGGCCGATGTTTTTTTAAAAAAAAAAACATTTCGGACGTCATGTTTTTGTTTTTTTTTAACGTTTTTTTTTAAACGTTTAAAAAAAACATCGGCCAACCCTATTTGTGGCAATGTTTAATGTGAGCATGCATTAGCGGAATTGCACGTTTCCCCAGTTGTCTATGGCTAACTAAATATTTCTAAACATGCTAAAACAGCCTACAGACAGAGATTGCACACAACTAAATAAATGTTGCAAAATGTGCAAATTGAGACAAAACATGTCGTGTTTTTAAATTGCTCCGCAGTGTACAGTTTTTTGAATTGCACCTAGGGATGGATAAAAACGTTTTTTCAGAGACCTGGTTGTTTTTTAAACCGTTTTTTCACTAAAAAGTGGGGGTTTTAAAAAAACCGTTTTTTCAAAAGCTCCCAAATATGGTATGAGTCAACGGGTAATATACAGGTATATCAGACAGGTCACAGTACCTTGTGATGCTATATATAGCCATAGAATCGCTGTGGAGTCATGGGTAGGGTGGCAGAATTTACCGTACCGTACCGCATTTTTGGAAAAATTACCGTACTGTACCGTACCGTTTACCGCACTTTTAGAAATTTACCGTACCGTACCGCATACAGCATTTTCCAAAATTTACCGTACCGTACCGCGTACCGCACTCATTTACTGCAGAAAATGCGGTACATTTTACTCAGATTGACCTTAAAAATGCACCTTAAAATTTACTTTAAAATGGGGGTGTTCTGCAATTTTTTTGCGCGCAAGCGCGCCAATTTGACAACATTGTTTTGACTAATTTGAAGCTCTTCCATTTCCACACGCAATATGGCTGCAACTCTTCATTTACATTAGTATAATGTGTTTTTTAAATCAAGCCATGTGCTTCAAACCACACTGTAGGTGTTTTACATCACCCTCAATGTTTAGAGCTTATTTGTTGTAGGTACATATCTTTGATGTAGGGTAGTATACAAAAGGTAATCAAAAGAAAAATTAATGTTTTAATGAAATAGCAACTTTGCTGTTGAATTGAAATCAGTTGCTATCTTATGGCTACACAGCAGGGGTCTCCAATGGGGGTTGAAGTGTGTCCCCAAATTGAATTCATGGCTCATTGCCATATGCACTTATATACTTTTTTTACCATTTTCACCCACTTGGCAATTTTTCACCCACTTTTAGCAATTTTTCTCCATTTCTTTCTTCTAAACCTTGAAAAAGCCTATATATTGAACCACTGCATTGTGGTGAATGTAATTCTATGTTATCACACTGTTATTGTGTTCTAAAGTCCATTAACACTTTGCATAATTCAATTTAGTGTCAATTCGTGAAGTAAAAGTTGTCTGTAGTCCGGCATTGGTACATTTCTGACGAGCGAAAATTTACCGTACCGTACTGCGAACCGCACTTTTCAGATTTACCGTAACGTACCGTTTACCGCAAAATTGAAGATTTACCGTACCGTACCGTTTACCGCAAAAGAGAAAAATTACCGTACCGTACGGTTTACCGCAAGCCCGTACCGTCTGCCACCCTAGTCATGGGATAGCATTAAAAGTTGTGATTCCTGTCAAAAATATCTGAACATATCTGCATTGATAATAGAAAACGAAAAATTGGATGTGTGAGAAAGAAATGGAAATTGAGTTGAATTCAAATCGAATCGCAATTTCAGAAAATAAACATTTGAATAAATACAAAATATAAAAATGAACAAGATTTGCAAGACTATGCTCGTCATCCAGATACAGGAATGTAAATAGTATTTATTCTAAGAATGTTAAGTTAACGTTAGTTAATGTTAAGTGAATAGTAGGTAAGATCAGTAGTAACAGCACCAGTATAGGAAACTCAATTAAAGCCGAGAATACACAAGTGTTTTTTTTGACCCTGTCAGACATACCTGTCTGTCTGACATTTATAACCTGAGTAATGATAACAATTTATAAAAGTCAATTATATTTTTTACATCGATGATTTTTACAATTTTTTAATCTAGGGTTCAAACGGGATCCCGATCCCGAATCCTGGGAAATTTCGGGATTTTGTGGTCCCGATCACATTTGCGTTCACATTTTTGCACACATAAATGTCATTTATTCACTTTTTATAATTTTCACTATTTTTTCCGGGATCGGGATCCCGGACTTGGGAGATTCTCGGGATCGGGATTTGAAAGTTTTCGGGATCGGGATCGGTATTTTTGGATTTCGGGATCGGGATCGGGGTTTCGGGATCGGGATCGGGACTGCTAAATCCCGGAATTTCACGGGATCCGGGATCCCGTTTGAACCCTACTTGTAGTTCAAGCTTAACTGAACCAACAAAAAATCATCAAAAGGTAGCAAAAATACACTACAACAACAATAAGAATTTAGCAGAAGTGAACTTTGATGTAACTGAACAGTAAAAAGTATTCTCAGCGGACTGCAAAGTATGTGTCCAAAATTACTTTGTGTTTTTTTACAGATTTGGATACAGATAAAAATTATGAACGACACAAGAACCTGGTAGAAAAAAACACCATAGTGGAAAAAGATAAATACAGATTGGAAAAATAATGGAAAAATGCCAGAAAACTGAAAATCGAGCCAGAAAATGGAAAAATGGTCTGCAAAAATGGAAACGGAAAGGTAAAAATTTTTCAGCCGGAAAACGGAAAAATGGGCCAGAAAAACGGAAAGGTAAAAAATTTTCAGCTGCCAGAAAACGGAAAACGGAAAGGTAAAAAATTACACACAGTGATGTTTCATACATCAATATAAGATCAATTAGTCAAATACCTATCGATCCCAAGTTTACAAATTTTTAAAGAATATTATGAAAGCATATTGGACATCGACAGTGAAAGGTGAATTCGAAAATGATCGGAGCGTACTATGATACCCGGATGGGATGGGACGATGTGATTTACATCGAAAGTTACCGTATTTTGATGAATAGCTGTCACGCGGAAAACTGCGCATTAGAAACGAAAAACACTTGTTTTTCACTCACATGGGATAGGGTGAATAAGAGTATACACTGTGACAGTAGACATTTTATTAATATAAAAACGGTAGCGCAGTAATTTTAAGCGGAAAACAGTGGTGAATCACTAAATCCTTAAAATCCCTAGAATTGCGAAAAATTGAAGCCCCACAAAAATGGCGTCCTATAAACGAAAAAAAAAATTTAAAAAATCCCCTAAAATACCTGCTCCACTACATTTCCTTCCCACTTTCGTACGCCAATGCCACTTTTTTGAATTGGAAACACGCAAATATGGTAAAATGGTCGATTTGCGCAGCCGAAATTCGCCAACGAAATGCAGTAGCGTTTCGAATTTGCTAGCGTTTGAAAATTTTGGCGCATTTCATCAAACTGACTGCGATTTTTAACCGCGACTTTTCCGCTCGTCCGTGATTTTGGTTTTTTTTTCTTTTTTTTGGAAAAAGGAAATGAAGTGAGGGAAGTTAATACGCAGACGTACGAAAATTTCCGGAAAAAATGACTTAATTACGGTATTTTACCGATGCGTGTTGTTAAGTTGCAAATATTTTGGCGGTAAAAAATTTTTTGAACCGAAGATGTCGCAAGGATGGCACGTAAAGTTGCAAATCCTGTAAAGGTCTTTAAGTCAAAATGTGAAATGAGGGTACATTCGCTGCTAGTGTGTTCAGAACATAACTTCCACCTTGAGAGAGCAAAATCGAAAAATTCAACGGCTGAGCTGTTGCAAACTGGTCCAAAGTTGTCTGTTAAAATATCGAAATTTCGACGCATAAATCGTGAAAATGGCTCGATCTGTCCCAATAACTTCTCAAGAGTTTGCGAAATCATGGAAGTACCGTCATTATGAGTTAGTTAACGCCGTGTTCAAAATGAAACTTATGTCTTTATTTAAAACGGCACCCTTTACCATTTGTAGGACCAGAACGAAGTTGGGACCGCAAAAAGCGAAAGAAATCTTCATAAAATACACCAGGTGATTTTTTGGATTACTTTTTCCCCCATGTAACGCTTTTCCCTTGCGTTTTGTCGTCTTTAAGCTGTTTTGGCATCCGTCCAAATTACATTTTCCCAAAAATTTGCCGCCCGCGCGCAGCAAAGAGCCTGGATCAACTTGCGAAAATCAAGATGGGTTCGAATGGTCTCCGAGCGTGAAATTCACGGATGGAGTTCCCACGTCTTATACCGCCTTCGTGTCGACTAAGTGTGTTTTGTTTGTGGCTACCCACACTCGTGCATACTCGAAATTTAGGAAACTTGTAATTGTGTTTTGAACACATTTGAGTTTACCAGAATGAATGATTGTTGATAACCGTCAACTGTAGTTGACTGACTATTTATTCAGGTAAACTAGAATGTGTTCGAAACTGATTTATGAATTTCCCAAATTTTGGTGGTGTGCACGACGCTTTTGTGTGTTCGAAAACTGGTGCATATTGTCAATAAGTGTTTAGTTATTATTTATGTGTAGTGCTTTATAAAAACAATTGTTTTTATACTGAGTAAACAGATTTAAATTCCCTCTCAAAAATATCTGTACTCCGTTTACTTACAATTTTTGCGTGTGAAATTATGGCTACCGTATTACCTCGAATCAACCCCCTTCGAAATACCCCCCGTCCTGAATGATGTACATCATGTATGCAATGTACATGATGTATTAATTGCTGCCAAATTGCATCGCAGCTACACATAAATACTAGTCTGCTGTGCAGATAAATCCTTATGTATTCATGTACAAATATTTATATTATGTTTGTTCTCATTTATTACCAGTTTTGGGTATGTTTTGGCCTATTCTTCACGAAATTTTCTGACGAAATAATAACACCTCCCCTTGAATAAGCCCCCCTCGAATTAACCCCCCCCCCCTCAAGATCTGCTGGCGAAATACAAACCTCAAGGGGGTATTTCGAGGTAATACAGTACTTTTTCACGAAAAAAAATGCAAATCTCATCAATTTCAAATTCAAAAAATCTGTGTCAAAGTTATTTATTTTCAACAACTCGGAAAATTTCCGACTCTAAAAAAGTCAATTTGATGCATTTATGATTATGTGTGATCCATTATGATACACGTGATCCCATGTTTTGTATTTTTATCAAAATGAGTGTTTGTGTTTGGAATGCAAATTCAGGTGTTTAGAGAATTTATTTAAAATTCAAACCAATTCAAGTTTCGGAAACTTTGTTAGAAATGCATTTTTTTATAATTCGGTAGAGCACATCTACAGTAACATTTATGTTAAATGCACTGTGGGTGACTAATTAGACTAGGGAGAAGAAAAGTTGTGGTGGGTCAAGTGACAAGTAAACTTATACCGTATTACCTCGAATTATCCCCCCTTGAATTAACCCCCCCTCGAATTAACCCCCCCCCTCAAAATGGGCTGGGGAAATAATAAACCCCTCCCCCCTCGAAATACCCCCCCTCCGGAATGATGTACATCATGTATGCAATGTACATGATGTATTTATTACTATACTCGGCGTACATGATACTCTGCCCTCGTACTGATTTATGTCTCATGTTGGAAGCGTGCCAATGATTTCCGGAAACATTGCGACTTCCGTAAAAAGACGAAGACAAAAATAATCGATGTGATATGTTAATGAATAACATTAGAATAACAATCAATTTTGTCATCTTTGAATGAAACTCGCACATGTTAACCATCGTTGGCACACTTCCAGCGGGAACCACACGTGCAGGGTGTAAAGTAACCGGAGTATACTTATTTGCATCGCAGCTACACTTACACGCTCATTTGTGTACAGATGTACTTCTATAGCCCCAATATAACCTATTTGCTCACGTTTATTACCGTTTTTGTGTAATAACAAGCGTATTCTTAACTATGAATTTCACGAAATTTTTTGACAAAATGATAAAACCCCCCTCGAATTACCCCCCCCCCTCAAATTTTGCTGGCGAAATAAAAAAAACCCATGCGGGTTTTTCGAGGGATTACGGTAAATAAGTAACAGTTTATTTTCATTTCGATTATTTCAATTTCAACATTTCTTGTTCACTCACGGATTTGGCATATCACATTCTAGTTTTCTTACAGGCTGTTTTTGCTCTCTTATTACATCTAAAAATTTACAGGTTGGCTGGCTTCCCAACAAATCGAGAGATTGCCCAAAAATATCCCGGTGCGTTATTAAATTAGCCCGACACATTTTTTCTTCGGGCAGCCCGATTCATTCCTGCGAAACGGGTCAGAGGCGAATTTCATGTGAATAGGTGAATTTTCAAGTTTCAAGTGACAAGAAGTGGTAAGTTGTATGTCCAAGTGATGAATAAACATAAGTTACAAGTAAATCAATTAATTATGCTTTTATTTTCGCTGGTAAGTGTACTCAGAAGAAATCAAAATTCGAAATTCCCCAGAAAGGCCAGGGTCAATTAATCTGGCTGCCCATCAAAAAAACTTGTCGCACAAATTATATCTCGTTCCAGGCAAAGAACTTGGCCCATTGCCAGATAAAGATCTCGAAAGTACAAGCGATGGTAAAACGATGTTTAAATCGAAAGCGACTTTTGCAAACGCGGGCGGAAACCACACTATTGATGATATCGAAGCGTCTACGATGCCTGAAAATGACAAAATGTTGATGCAGTTGGAGCAGCAGTTGAAGGCTAAAACAGGTGATTTTTTATTTGTCCCCCCCCCCCCCGGCGGTGTACTAGTACGCACAAATGCCCATTACGCACATTTTCCCGTTTTTTCACTTGACACTTTTTCAACTGATTTTCAGATATGAGTGAAGTGAAAAAACGTTGCGCAATGGCATTAGTGAACCTTTTTCACTTCACTCATATCTGAAAATCACGTGAAAAAGTGTCAAGTGAAAAAAACCCGGAAAAATGTGCCTAATGGGCATTTGTGCGTAATAGGCCTGCCCCGCCCCCCCCCCCGGGGTATGACACTTGATTTTTTATAAAATTATGCTACTTAAAAATTGATTGTTTTCTAAACCTTGGACCATCACTTCTGTTGTGAAGTGTCATTTAATTTTAAACATAAATTTGCAAGGTATTTATCGTCAGTATCATGAAAATGTTTATTACCAGGTGTTTGTTTGTTTATTGGTTTTTTCCAGTGGCAACTTCACATACATGTCCCAGTTTCCTAGAACACTATGCTTTGCTGAGTCGCACCAATGTTTCTCGAGACTACGAAAGTACTGTGTATAGTGAAAAATAAAAGTTATAAGTATCACTGCGTCATATCATCAGGTTAAATGTTACATTATTTTATATTATGTTTGACAAATTAGTCCGACACTTCTGTCTTTATCCCTACCTGTCGGGTAAAATAATAAAAAAACTTTTCATTCCCACCTGCAAATCGATTTTCGCAGTCGACTTTTGTCCATCGTATCTGTCTCACTACTTTTGGAAAAAAAATTTCCATCAAAAAAATTTTTTCCCAGGTGTCTCACGTTTTCGGTTCGGCGGGCACCATCTGCAAATTGACACCGATCGAATTATAGTAAACGTGTATCTACATTATTTGCACACGTCTCCCACTGGGAATCACGCCAGAAGGAATGCTATAAAAGCGCTCAATATAACGGGAAGGTTGCTGTTGCGAAGTATTGGTCAGTTTTTTTGGCACTGAAGTATGAACAAGGTTAGGAAATGGGGGGGGGGGTAATCCCGCCCCCCCCCAAATCGCCAATTTATCCCGGAGGCCACTGACTAATCTACCTATGTATCTATCCCAAATACATTTGATTGGCGGTTTTCCCTTACCCGCCCCCTAATCGCCCAAATTTGGAGGGATTTTTTAATATAAGTTCTGCCACAATTTTTTTTCTCAAAATCGCCAATTTTTCTACCTTTTTGGCCATTTTCACCTTTAACTTCACTAATTCATGTGCCTTTTTGCTTATTTTAGCTATTTTTTGCTATGTAAATATCTGGTTTACCTATTTTCATATATTTTTATCGACTTTTCCCATTTTTTTCTGCTTTCAACACCTTGAAAGACTTTTTTGCCGAGCTGCGTGAACAAAAATCCTGGATACGTCTCTGCGATTCCGAGGCCCAAATCCCGATACTGAAAAATCCCTCCGATCCCGATCCCCAAAAAATTGCCAAATTTCAAAGTGAAATATAAAAAAGTGAAAAAATGACTTGTTTGTGCCGACAAATGTAAATGCAAATATTCAGTATACATTTCGTGTCACTTCTCTGGCATCCAAGTGAATTTTTAGGACGTTTTGTGAAAGATTAGGCGAAACCGCAAATTCCAAACTTTTGGGCCAAAATCCCGATCCCGACCCCGGAAAATATGAAGTGCCAATCTCATTGTGAAAAAACCGCTTTGTTAAAAAACGTTTTTTCAATCTCCACTTACATTCCGCTTCACTTAAAATTATCAAAAATTCAAAATTTATCTTTCAAAATCTTTTCTTTTTTTCAGACCGCGTGATCGCCTACGAAATGAACGGCGAGGGCAAAATACAGGCCGAACTACGATTGGCGAAAAATAAAAAACGCGCAGTAGAAGCGAAGCGGGAAAAACGCCGGAAAATGGCCAAATTGGCCATGGAGGCGAAAAAAGATCAAACGGAAAAAAAGAAAACTCGCAAAAAGAAAAATAAGGATGCCGGAATCGAACCTGACAATTCAGCAGAGAATCAAACTGAACAATATGAGACGGCGACGCATGCGCAAGATGTGGCGGCCCAGCGGCAAAATGATGTCAGTTCGGAAAATACTGGGACAGCGGATTTACAACCAGTGGCGCAATACAATTCTGATGGGTACAGGCCCGGGGTTGAGGGTGCAGATGCTATTAGATTGGTTGATACTATACAGAGATCTTTCTATGTTTTGTGAGAGTGTGATGATTGTGAGGGGTAGTCCCTCCACGCGTAAAGTTAAATGTCAAATGTCCTGCAAAATGTCGTGAAATTTTTTTGAGGTTCAGTGATAAAATCTTTTTCTATTTTTATTGACATTTTGCATGACATTAGCCACTTTATTATTCATGTTTTGTGAAATTACGTTTGCCATTTTTGCGCTTTAGGGGACTCATTAGGGCTCGAAACTCGAAGCTTTTTTCAAACTTGAGTTCGAGTCGCAACCCCAAATTTTTTCCGGTCGAGTCGGCGAGCCAGTGAAAGGTCGAGTCGAGTCAGGCAAAAATCTCGAGTCGAGTCGGATGCGTTACTTTTTGGTATGACCGTTGCAGTAATTTTTGATACTGGTTTCTCTACCAATGTTTTCACACACAGTTAATGAAGTCGAAATGCCAACAGTTCATTTAAATATCAAGATAAAGCAAAAATAGAACTTTCTAGCAAGATAAAGCAAGAATAGAATAGAACATCACTCATGTTGCTACAAATATAGTTGCAAAAATAAAATAAGGATGGAAGATCAACATCTTTTACGGCTAGGGACCATTCCGCATCAAAGCCCATTCCGCATGTAGACCCATTATAGACACATTATGCCTGCAGGGGTAAGAAAGGGGGGTGTGTAACACCACCCCAAACCACCCAGCTATCTATCTATCCCTGGCGCAAATTTATTGGCTAGATTCCCCTGAACACCCCCCCCCCACCTAGGGTGGCAGACGGTACGGCCTTGCGGTAAACCGTACAGTACGGTAAATTTCCCATTTTGCGGTAAACGGTACGGTACGGTAAATCTTCAATGTTGCAGTAAACGGTACGGTACGGTAAATCTGAAAAGTGCTGTACGCGGTACGGTACGGTACGGTAAATTTCCAATGTCAGAAATGTATCAATGCGGAACTATATAGGGGCTTATTTATTGTGTAGAAGGAAGAAATGGAGAAAAATTTGCAAAAAGTGGGTGAAAAATTGCTTAAAGTAGCTGAAAATAGTTGAAAATGAGTATATGACCATACATCAAACCTATCACTGCAACAAAAAAGCTCAGAGTAGAAAGTAAATACATTGAGGATGATGTTTCACACCTTGAGAGCGTCTGGAAGCGCATGGCTTGATTTTATAAAGCACATTATACTTATGTTAATCATGAATTATAGCAATTATGCACACAGAAATGGAAGGGCTTCAACAGGAAAACAATGTTGTGAAAGTTGCGCAAAATTTTTACAGAAAACCACATTAATTTGCATCAATAAATTGCCATATTTAAGGTCAATCTGAGAAAAATTTACCACATTTTCGGCGGTAAATGAGTGCGGTACGCGATACAGTACGGTAAATTTTGGAAAATGCGGTACGCGGTACGGTATGGTAAATTTCTAAAAGTGCGGTAAACGGTACGGTACGGTACGGTAAATTTCCCAAAAATGCGGTATGGTACGGTACGGTACGGTATATTCTGCCACCGTAGGGTGCCACCGTGCCACCCGCAAATTGCTATCTAGCTATCTGGAGCGCTTTTGAGCAATTTTACCCTAATTTTCAACAAAATTCCCTAATTTTCATACTTCTTATAGATTTTCAACTTTCAAATAACTAGGTCATGTGTTTTATTACCTATTTTCAACATGCCAGGTGTAATTAAATGTGTTCCGGGTAAACATGCGGGATGGGTTTACGTGCGGAATAGTGCACTGCCATCTTTTACATGTTTTTGGATCAGTGCCAACATTGTGCAATGCATTTGAGGTGGTGTGTGCGTGTGTTTCACATGTGGTGCTGCACACGCTAGTTTACTGCCAGATTTTGGTAAACTCATAAATCGGCTTTGAACGCATTTGAATTTACCATAATGATGTATCTGTCAACTGCAGTTGATGGGAATTAAGAAAAACTCATTTCAGTAAACTCAAATGTGTTTTATCAAAGCCGATTTGAGTTTACCAAAATCTGGCGCGAAACTAGCGTGCACATGCACATTATGTAGAATTGTATGGTAATATGAAATTTGAGTTTTAACACCATTCAATACATATGCCAAGTCAATCCACAATATATCACGCATGTGGTGTGGAAATGCGCGTTCGCGCGCAAAATTTTTAAACGATATGTTTAAAATTTCATATCAAAATTGATATTTTAGGACATTATTCAATGGAGACCCTGACTCGAATTTTGCCAAAAGTTCCAGTCGAGTTGGGCAAAAACCTCGAGTCTCGAGTTTGGGCCATATTTTGCTGGTCGAGTCAGACGAGTCGAGTCGGTACCCTGTTTTACCCTCGAGTCACGAGTCGAGTCGAGTCGAGTTCGAGCCCTAGGACTCACCCTCCAGCTTTTTATATTGATCTATTCGTGTGGTAAAAATTTTGTCATGTATTTAGACATGTTTAGCTAAACATCGAGGGAACACCTAGGGTGTCAACTTTCTGTTTTCTGATTTCCGCAGGCAAACTTTTTTCCATTTCTGTTTTCCGGCTACAAATTTTTTTCCAGTTCCATTTTTCTGGCTCATTTTCCATTTTCAGGCTAAATTTTCAGTTTTTCCGCCTTTTTCCATTTTCTGGCTCAATTGTTGGTTTTCCAACTTTTTTCATTTTGCATCTCAATTTTCTGTTTTCTGTTTCAGCCAAACCAGGGATGTATCCAGGATTTTTGAGCGGGGGGCTGCTTGTTTATGCTGCCTGCTTTTAGCGGGGCGCCAGCGCCATGGAATGCTGTATATTTATGTAAATATACATACAAAAACAGCAAAAAGCACAACATTGAGTGTATTTACAACTATTTGCGGCCACATGGACCAAATGTGCTGATAATACCTTATGTCTGGTGAGAAATTTTTACGCTGACGTCGAAAAAGTCGCATTTTCCCATCACTTTCTGGTCTCGCCCCGGGAAGGCCCAACGCCCCCCGCCCCCCGCCCCCCTGGATACGACCCTGAGCCAAACTGGTGAACATGCTTGGTGGATCCCAATTATGTCAATTCTTTCCGTTTCCAGCAAAATTTCTGCAATGTGTCTTATTTCCGGATAAATTTCTGAAATTTTTGTTCTGTTTCCGGCAAAATTTCTGCAAATGTTTTCTGTTTCCGGCAGAATTCCTGCAAATGTTTCCATTTTGTGGCCTTTCATTTTTCCGTTTTTTTCCGCCAAGTGCAAAAAAAATTTCCAATTCCGTTTTCTGGCAGGTGCAAAAAAACTGTCCGTTTCCGTTTTCCGTAAAAAAGTTTTAATTCACACCCTAGGAACACCCCTGCAAAATAGGTAAATTACATGTGTATATTACTGTAGATATTCTATACTGATTTTTAGAAGATTATGGATGTAGTAAATTAGGAAGTAATGTGTGTGTGTTTTTGCAAATACCGTATTACCTCGAAATACCCCCATGGGGGTTTATTATTTCGCCAGCAAAATTTGAGGGGGGGTCTTATTATTTCGTCAGAAATTTTCGTAAGGATCGTAGTAAATAGTAGGCATTTGCATGCCCAAAACAGGTAATAAATGTGTCCAAACAAGATATATTTGGACATAAAAACGTAGATTAGCTACACAAACATGTCCATGTGTAGCTGCAATACAGATAAACAGTAATATACATCATGTACATTGCATACATGACGTATTTATTATGTACATGACGTACATCATTCCGAAGGGGGGGGGGTATTTCGATGGGGGGGTTTATTATTTCCCCAGCCGATTTTGAGGGGGGGTTTATTCGAGGGGGGGGGGGTTAATTCAAGGGGGGGGATAATTCGAGGTAATACGGTAGGATAGAAAAATTGTCCCAAATATTTAGTTTGCATGCATAATTTAAATTGGCAGTGGGCCAACAATGACTAGAGCATGCAACAGTTGTTAAATTATGATTCATTTGCATTTCGATAATATTTAACTGAGTAGTGATTTTAAATGATCTCGATACTGTCAAAAATATCAGTTGCAACATGATTGATATAAACTTGGACTTCTTTTGATGCAATTTTCTTCCACATTTACTTATGTTTTCAATTTGAATGTGCATAGTGAGAAGAGAAGTCCAACAACTTCAAATGTCAAATGTCACTTTCAAATATATCTGATTACAAATTTTTTAATATTTTTGAAACAGTGAGAAAAATATCAGTGTCTATGTTCTGACAAATTCCCTATCATCATAGAGATTTTATCACTTATCACCAAGTTTCAACAGAACAGAAGTGGTGAATGCCAACTGCAACTCGATCGGCAGTGTCCGTCCAGGTGCCTGTGGGTGGATGGAACATTGCCAGTAAAGTTTACCATATTGTTTACAGCAATTTTCATAAAAGCATTTTACCAGGAATTTGGCGGTGAATAGAAACGTTATTTACCATGTATTGTTTAATGGTAATGGCCCTACACACTAGTTTTCACCGTGACTGATGTGAATACTGAAATGGCCACATGGCCACATTCAGCCTACTCTTATTGCATTCTTTGGGTTTTAGTTTTCAAATTTTCAAATTTTAAACTTTATTGATTTAAATTCAAATTTAATTAAAATAATATCATTCAACCGTGTTCATTTATTTGCATTTTAAAAATTTTCAGTTTTCACACGGAGTCACGGTGAAAAATAGTGTGTGTAGGCACATTAGAGCAGTGATGGAAAAGTGCCTGGAAAAATGGTATCAAGTCTTAATGGCACTTTTCAAATGGGTGGAGGGGTATTTACAGGTGTAGTTGATTGCATCAAGCCAGGAAAAATGGCGCCTTTGGCCATGGGTGTAGCAGGATACCAGGTGAGAATGGTTCCATGTGACATGAAACCCTTCATTATTGGCACACTCAAAGTTTGCCAGCACATAACTGTTCCATTAGTGGCCATTTGGTACCATTCTATCACTAGTCCATACCATCATTCCTAGCCCTACCTGTGTTAATGTCGTATGCTATAAACTCGAGTCTTTGTCCATTGGATGTACCAGCCCCATAATATAAGATGTCATTGATTATGTTGAGAGCACCACCATAGATGACTCTAGGCAGATTGCCAGTTAGTGTCCAGGACCTTCCATCGAAGCTGAAATTTCACAACATTTACAGTCAATACAGTGATATAAATGCTATGTATTCTCTGTATAGGTGTACTAGTGATGGAAAAATTGGGGTAGGTCATGTAGGCATGATCCATGATGGTGTCAACTTTCCATTTTCAAAATGCAATTTTGTTTTCTTCAGATTTCTAACCCCAATTGTTTCAAGCCACTCAAGTTACAAAATCAACTTAAGAGGCAGAAATAGTAAAATGTGAACCAACACTTCCACTTGAGACCTTCCGGTACCATCTGGTTCTACTGCACCACCAGCCACATACATTTTGTCATGGTACATTCGGCAAGATGCACTTATGTGGTATCTCCCGTATGTGAGTGGAGGTTCTGCCACCCATGCTCTAAGGTTCATATCGATTGACTCCACCTCTAAAATATTGAAAAGAGAATGAAAAGGTTACCGTATTACCTAGAAATACCCCCATGGGGGTTTATTATTTCGCCAGCAAAATTTGAGGGGGGGGGGTTATTCGAGTGGGGTCTTTATTTCATCAGAAATTTTTATAAGGATCGTAGTAAATAGCAGGCATTTGCGTACCCAAAACATGTAATAAATGTGTCCAAGCAGGGTATATTTGGACATAAAAACGTAGATAGCTACACAAACTAGACTATGCCAATTAGCGGTAACAAAATACATCATGTACATTGCTTACATGATGTATTTACATCATTCCGGGGGGGAGGTAATTCGAGGAGGGTGGGTTAATCCAAGGGGGATAATTCGAGGTAATGTGGTATATCATTTGTTGTTTGATCCTAAAATTTTATTGAAAAATTCACTTTGACCAGCATTGTGCCCAGCCACCATGTACATTCTGTGATTGTAATAGCATAATCCAGTATGATGCCTGGCCAGTCCATTCAGCAAAGTTGGCGCCCAGTTTGTTTCACCTGTTTCTAAATTGTACCTGAAAATAAGTTTGTGGAGATGTCTGCAGCATTTGCAGGACTTCTGACCATTTGAGGACACGTCAAACAGTCAGAAATACCTAGCCACAAAAACAAAAACTGAGTGTCTCCAGGCTCCAGATTTACTTTATTCGCTTAAATAATCCCCCCTTGAATACTCCCCTCTCAAACAAGTCTGATGAAAAAGTCATTCCCCAGGGGAATTATTGAAGCAAATATGATTATGGAGGAGGTTAAATGACACCCATCATGCCATTTCCATCACCCAGCATACTCTGGGCTGAGTTCAAAACAATAGATATAAAAAAAATCTGTGTTGCTCAGGTCACTTTTTCTGACCAATGATTTTTATTGCTTGCAAATGAGATTTGCCCAGGGATTGACTTAAGATCACTCAATATTTTTGCATGCATTTGTTACAGGGTGTCTCACCATGAATATTTAAAATGGGTTGAAAATTTATTGAATTCTGAATCACTGAATGTGTTGGTTGTAAATCCAGGTCATCTCACAATTATGGAGAAAGTATGTTGACATCTGAACATTGATGCATTTTATCACCACTTCAACAGATGCCCATGCATTAGTTGTCATTGACAAACTGCTGGGTAGTTGAGTAATTTGGGCAGCAATTGTTCAGTGCCTTGCATGATTGGTGTTGTTGGTGTGTAAGGCACCTGACTTAATCAATATTTAATCCACTTGTATGTGCATGATTGTCATGTTTGTATGTATGTATTCATTCGTTTTACAGATGCTTTTTCCAATTAAATCAGCTACCCTTAATTGGGGTCAGGCAGGCCCCTTTCCCACTAACACAAAGCATGTAGAATATCCTGTATTTGTGTCATAAGAATAGCCTCCGCAACATAGCACTCTTCCACCACGCATAAGTTCTATGCCAGGAAAATACCTGGTATGTTCATAAACTTCTGTACCTACTGTGTTTTCATTAAGCTGCTGATTTCATTCATCTGAGAACTGTTGGTCCCTGCTTCTAATAGACTTTTTGGCTTATTCTAAGCAGAATGAAATGTGGGAGGAAACAGCTATTATCATGCAATTTCTGGGAAATAAGCTACAAGATAGCATACCTAATAACTTCCATTTACTCCAACAGTGTCTAACAATGTATAGAAAAAGTACATAATCCTTGAATAAGACACCAGGGGATTCTGTCATAAGTTTTGTGGGTAGGAGTTACTCAAGGTGGAGTTATTTCCCCCATAACTTTCAGAAAACTGGCACTATTCATTGTATGAATCCATTCCACCAACTCATGTAGGTATGCATAAGATGTAAATAGCAACTTGATCTACCAGAAGTTTGTGAACAGACCCTGCACCTTCTATAAGTTGCTTCTAGATCCGTTTGCCTGGTTACAACATAGTCAGGGCCGATTTTGTAGATGTACCCAGATGCAGCTGAAATGTTGCAAATTGCAATTGGCTACAGTTGGTACAGAAGGTGTGATATTGTAGTGTGTAGATAAAAATTATTGTCAATATGTGAAACATTAACCGACCAGCATAAGTGACACTTAATTAAAGTGCAAGCAAAAATATTTGAAATCTTAAGTAATTGATCTTCACACACTTACTTAACCAATTATCATGACCATGAATGTTTCTGAAGCACATTCAAAAACATTTTGGTGTACTTCACATAGTTTGTGAAGCAACGTGAAGCATCTGTACAAGACAGTGAAGTACCTTCTTGTCAATACTGTGTGTCTGCATGAAACCACTTCACATGGCAAATCACACACACTTCTGCTGTGAGAACTTCCCACTGAGAAATAAATGTAAATATAAACTCAATGGCCTCACTTTGTATGAGGTATACATTTCCTTTGTAGTAGACTGCTACATTTTCAGCTGCAATTATATGATTTGTTTCAATAATGTCTGTTTGTTGAGGCACAACAACTGCATTTGCACCAGGTTTCCATTCTTGCCATCTGGCATATTCTGTGTGAAACAGCCACACTTCTGCAAGGATGACATTATTTACATGCAGACATGCATATTTTTTTGGAAGGCCATTATATTTGTTGTCCCACTTGTGAGTTGCTTGCAGATGTATGTTGCTGCATCCCAAAAGAGCCACTCTCCACTGTCGTCACATGCAATTTCCACTTTTGTCTGCTTGTTGTCAGGGAAATATGTGCCATTGAGACATGTTATGGTTGCTGTGGTAGTGCGGCCATATTGGCCATTGGTATTTATTGAACCACTATATGACACTGCAGCGTTCTCTTCCAAATTTAGTGGACTGCAATCTGAGAAAGTCAGCAGTATAGACAAAATTACAAAATATACACTAGATTTTAGTGATGTGTAGGGCACACACAAAGTCACTTTGACTGGTCCCCAAGTGTGTGATCATCACCACATTTGAGGATTGCACAAACATCTAAAACATGTGTGGTCCATGGGGCACACACACACATGATTGAAAAGTTGCATGATCCCCACTCCCAGAGACACAACGTGTGTGTGTGTGGTTGTTCCCATGCTTTGGGGCACACAGAGCTTAGTCAGTGGATGGTGTGCGATACCCATGCAAATTATCACATTCTATCTCCTCGTAGCAGTTAAATACTTTTACTTTTTATTGTGAACATCAAGTTTGCAAACAGGAAAAAGCTACTAACTTAGAAAAAAATGTGTGCCCCCATACTGTGGTACGATCTACAAAATGGGGGAGCCCCAGTTTGTGACTGCAAAAATCTTTAAAAGTTGTTTTGTCGCCACCTCTGGGGATCACATCTCACAAAAAAAACTTTGCCCATGCTTGGAATCACATGAGTTTGTGTGGACCCAATGTTGGAGCACACAAACTTTACACATATATCTGGTCCCCGTGTTGGATTTGGGGCACATGCAAATTTACATGTGCCATGTGTAACCCAGTTTACATATGCCCCTCCCAGACAGCCTGATGTGTGCAAATGTAGTCAGTAATATAGGATGTATATAATTCCATTGAATACTGTGAATGATTTGCAAAAAAATGACATAAATAGTTTAAAACAAAGAGACAAGACACATAAAATATATCATAATGTGCACTTTAGAAGGAGTGTACCCAAAGAGACTTACATTTGTCACTGGCAGCATCATTCTTTGTACAGAATGTTGCCTCAGCTACTGATTGCGAGCCAATCAAAGATGTGCTGCAAGGAAATGGAAATTTATTTTAAGTTTGGAAACCAACAATTTGTGCCTATGTTTCAATGGAATGATTTGCTTGGTGGACTTGTGATTGTTTATCCTAAAGATGATTGGTGGTGTCCAACACCCATATTCTATCACACAGGAAAGTAAAGAATAAGTTATTACAGCTGTTATAATTTTAATGACCTTTGTAATGATGCAGTGGAAAAAGGATTTTATTTCTTTTAATTTCTATATTAGTTTGGATTTCTAATTCTATATTAGTTTGGATTATTTAAATAAAAATGATGTCATCCATAATATGATCTTTGACTAATGATGTTTCAAAGATTGAAACCATAAACTACACACAAAACAATGCACAACCATTTGCTCACCTGTAACCAGAATGTAATACACACTTGTCAATTCCACCATCAACAGTGACAAATGTGTATGCATTGCACTGCACCTTGTGACACTTCCTCTGGCAAAAAACTCCATTGGAGATAGAATTGTACAAAACAATGTCATGGTTCTCATTTGCACTGTTTCCATGTGTTCCACGGTAACATTTGAAATAAGAAAAATGCACTACAGCTGAAATGTAATTGGATAGAAGTAAATATTGGTAATTTCTTGAAAATGTACAATTAACTGAAAACAATGAAATTGGATTATACTTTATTTTGTTGATTAACAACTCATCAACTACCAACCAGCAGCAGGCTAAGTTCATTTTTACTGCCTTTAAGAGCTAGTCCTGCATGCTATATTTAATGTAAAATTCCATTGAACTTTTTAATTTATTTTTACAAGGCATTTCAGATTTTACATTTTACTTGACAGACTTTTATCTGATATTGTACTTATATTTACATGGTACAAGACTGACTCCATGCACGATGACAGGAACAACTAAAGTTTATTAGTGTATTTACGTCCCCCAACTTTACATGCTTTGATCTGCCACAGTGCAGGCAAGAGCTCGTGGATGTCAGCGGTGAGCAGTTGGCCCGAGTCCAAGTCGAGCACCGCACTCGAGTGCTGCTGGTGAGGCAGAGTCGACCCTTCGCCTAGCCACAGCACCAGGCTGCTCAGCTGAAATGTTGGCAGTTTTTGTCTAAATCTACCAGGTACCACTCCCAGACCCTGTAAATAGCCATGTAAAATGTCATGCGATGAAATGCCATAACATGCCATGGAAAATGCCAGCGTTTGACATTTTACAGAACTTTTTACAGGGTCTGGGAATGCCCCCAGAGTTTTTTGTTTGGTTGGTTGTGTTCTTAAGTGGCTGTGCCAGCTCAGTCATTACACTGATCATTTCTAAAAAGTGAAAGTTTGGAAGTATTTTTTTTCAAATGAAGTCGATGTTGACATTTTCATTTTTATAACATTTTCAGTATTCCTTGTATGCGTCAAGGCTATTGGTTCAAAGCATGAACTGAGCCAATGAACTTGGTAGACAAGAAAACAGCTCACAAATTTCTAAAACAGTTCTTGAGACAGTTTTTCACATTTTCATTTTCACAAAGATTCAGCTTACAGAATGAGCTTACACATGACACCAGTGACACTAACATTGGCAGTTATGTTGTTACCGCCATCTTTCAACCAAACCCATTGTGAATCAGTTTCCATTGCAAGGGCTACTCTCAACCTGATGTCATACATGTCTGGCATCATCTGAAAAAAAACTTGAGCAGCTACTGATTGTGAATGGATTATTATTTACTTCTCCTGACAGCAAACTGAGAATTTGATTGCAATGGTTCTGTTTTGTCATTCCCATGCACAGAAAATTGTGTGGTGAGTGCATAGTGAAGCATTGTGAAGAAACCCATGGACCAAATAAAGAGCTTGTGAAGTGCACTGAAGTGGTCTGAAGTGCCTCTGGTAATCACACTAGAATGCCTGATCACGCCAGATCACCAAGCACTTCACGGCCTGTGATCACACTTCAGAGCCTGATCACACCTGATCACCAATGGAATGCACTTCACAGAGACTTCACGGATTTTTCACGAAATTGTTTACACTTTAAATGCTTGGAAATTTTGTGAAGTGAGTTGAAGTGTCTCATGAATGGTGTTCAATGGAGATCACAGCAGATTATCGACTCTGTTTTAGTTGTGATCCATGCCAACATTTGATGATGCATCGGACAGCTGGCAACTGCTTAAGAATGCTGAACACTGCAGAAACAGACACAAAAATCAGTGTGTGAATGTGCTGTGAGGCCTTCATTTGTCTTCTTGCAAAAACTTCCAGACGCTTGGCCAAACATGCTAATGCTGTACACATCATCAAAGTCAGTGTGAAAACACTTCACACTTCCTAACATGCTATTGTCATGCAAATCAATTTTCGCAGGCAGTTTGCACAGTTGCAAACCACACAAAAATACCTGCTTAAATCTGTGGGCCACAGAGAGTCTGAGGTGTGGGTCATGCACTGCAGCCAGTGCATAGTTTTGCATGCAGTCACTGAGTGAGTCCAATTGCCCTGTGACAGCCTGTGTCCAATTAAACAATCCAGGGGGCAGTCCCAGACCCTGTAAAAGACCTGTAAACTGGCATGTGTCATGTAAAATACCATGTAAAGTGTCATGTGTATCCAATCCTTAGTCTATAGTATCCAAAACTTTTATGTTTGGATATAAGACACAAAAACATAAGATTTGGATACTATAGAATACGATTCGGATACAAATGAAACGTAACAGGGTATTTTACATGACCTGACATTTTACCGGTTCTTTGACACGGTCCGGGACTGGCACCAGTGCCCCCAGTGTGCGTTGCAAAACAGCTGTTCCCATAGTATGTCACCAGTGTGTTGGTTTCGTTGTGACAAGGACATTTGAAAAAGTTAATTGATTGCCCATTTATCACATGGACAAGTATTGCCAGCAAAGTCAATACTCTCATATTTGTGTGGAAAATCATTGCGGATCGTATTGACACCACACACTGTATGCTGGGGGCACTCCCAGACCCTGTAAAAAGTCCTGTAAAATGTCAACTGTCATGGTAAATGCCCCGCAAAATGACAACAGTTGCCATTTTGCAGGGCATTTCCATGACTTTTGTCACTTTGCCTGACATTTGACATTTTACAGGGTTTTTACAGGGTGTGGGATGGGCACCTGGTGATTGTAACCAGGGTTGGCAAAATCTCAGAAAAAAATAAAAATAAAATAAAAATAAAATGGAATATTCAAGAATAAAATAAAATAAAATAAAATGGAAAATTTAAGAATAAAAATAAAAATTGTATAAAAATTCAATTTTTTGTAAAAATTTTTGTAAAATTGTATAAAAATTTGTATTTTTGTAAAATTGTATAAAAATTCATTTTTTTGTAAAATTTTATTTCATTGCTTGAGTTTGTACCTGTTTATTCACAGATCTGGGGGCAGTCCCAAGCATTGTAAAGTGTCAAATGTCATGTAAAATGTCATGCAAAGTGTTAATTGTCATGACAAATGTAAAGTAAAGTGTAAATTGTCATGACATGTAAAAATTAAAGTATCAATTGTCAAGCAAATTGTGTCCAAATCTTATGTTTTATTTCTAAATCTTATGTTTTGTATCCAAATTATGTTGTTGTTGAATCCAAATCTTATGTGAACATTTGGATACAAAAACATAAGATTTGGATACAAAACATACTATGGATACAAAAACACAAAATTTGGATACACAATTTACACTTTGCATGACATACATACTGCATGCAACTTTTGAAATGTAAGGGAAAAATTTGTCACAGGTTTTTCATGTATACATCTAATTATAACATTTTTCTGGCCTTGCATGCATGATTTTGATTTTTTGTAAAATTTTTGTACAATTTTTGTAAAATTTTTGTAAAATGTGTCATTTTATTTTATTAATGACTTTTCGGAATAAAATAAAATAAAATAAAATGAAACAAGAATAAAATAATAAAATAAAATTTTTATACAATTTTTATACAATTTTACTAAAATGAATTTTTATAAAACCAACCCTGATTGTAACAAATGGAAAAGATGTTGTTTTTTTGTGGTTATGTTTATTTTTGGTTCAAAATTGTAACTTCTTATTGTAAGAGCAACTGAAACAAATGAATAAGTCACCTGACACATGATTGTAACATTTGCGATTGTTGCAACGTTTGTAATCGTGATTAGCGATGTAAAATCGCCATGGCGTTGGCGCCTGGCACGGCATCAAATTGTGACGCCTTTTTCCAGTGGCACCAGGAACAAAAGCGCCTGGCGCTTGGCGCTTGGCGCCAGCGCCTTACAAAAAGGCGCCATTGCGCTTTTGGCGCTTGGCACTATGGGTTAGAAAAGCGCCATGGCGCTACCTACATCAGAAATCGTGATCCATTATTCCAGATGTAGTTTCGTGGCAACCAATATCTATAGTCCATAGATACAGACCGATACAGGTTTATGACTGATCATAACTTCGATTCTCTTTGACGATTCGATGAAGTGATGGTAAAGTTTTGGAAAGTTTTCTTTATTTTCATCCATTTCCTCAAAATGAACCTGAAAATGAATTGCTTCTGAAGTTTTCGAATTTTTTTCTCCCCTAGAAAAAACACTTAAAAGTCAATTTATTTCTTAAAAAAATCGAGAATTCAGAAATTCAAAAAGTTTTTGAATTTTTGTCAGTAATTTTTGTTGAAGATATTATTTCATATGATGAAAACGTCAATTGCACATTTATCTACCCGTAGCGGCAGAACAAAAATGTGCAGTTGTATGTATCTCCGGTTTTTTGACAGTTTGGAATGATGTAAAATATAAAGATATTCAAAGAATATTCGAAATTCACCAGGAAAATTGCAAAATGCATTGGGTAGTGTAAAAGTCCGCAAAGTATCCAAAAAAATTTAAACTTAATTGAAATTTACAACTTAACTTCGAAAACTAATTTCAGAATAAAAATTCAAAAAGTCATTTTAGAAAACAAAACACAACAAAATTTAAACACTTTTCCAGAGTTTTTGCCATCGTGAGTGACACCCAAAGAAACATGCATGGTATCTCAATAGTTTTCCGATTATGACTCTGAGCTTTAGAGCAGAGGAACCACCCCACCCCACATGACTGATCTGTAAATTGTACAGAGTAGACTGATAAAGCTACCGTAATGCTCTATTAGGACGACCCAGAGTTGCGAAAGTGTATTTTCACTTACCCGAAATACCCGGGTAAATGGGTATTTATATTTACACTTACACTTACACTTTCATAAAATACCCATACACTTTTTTACACTTTCCTTAGCAAAATACCCGGGTACAGAAAGTGTATTTTTTTCTTTCACATGGCCCTGTTTTATGCTTTTGAGAAAGCATAAAATAGGGTCATGTACAAAAAATAAACGCACAGTGCACAAATGCAGGTTATGCATTGAATGTTGAAAATATGACAAATGTACAAACTAGCCTTTGATCTCCAACCTTTGATCAGTACTTATGGTATTCTACAGTTTCATCATACTTTTGTAAAAAGGACAAGATCAATAGAAATTCACCAGCTGGACACAAAGTCAGCTGGCTTTTGCATTGACATTTGCTGCATGTACATTCTTGCATTTAAACAGTGTGTATCGCATTGCTTAATCAGTAAAATATCAACACTGAAAAAGTGCCATTATTAGGGAACTTCATACCACTACAGTATTTGTTACAGTCTGAAATGTTTTATAAAATGCAGTAAAATGTGAAATAATGCATGAAAATGACAAATAAAGTGATCTAAAGGTGAATACAGTGGTATTTTTAAATGCTCAACAGTGAGAGCTCTTTCTGAAAAATTTTTACACTTACACTTTTTTTTACACTTTCCTAGGTATTTTTAAAATACCTTACACTTTTGGTATCCATACTCAAAATTTGGAAAGTGTATTCACACTTACACTTACACTTTCTAAGAATACCGGTATTTTAACAACTCTGGGACGACCCCCCTCCAATAGTACGACCCCCTTTGGCACATTGTGTAAGTATAAAGCGACCCTCTCCAATAATGCGACCCCCTCCAATAATCCGACCCCCAAAGAAAAATTTAAAAAAAAGAAAAACGATTTCGCAATCTTCGGACGCTGCTAATTGATATCGTTGAACCCGAATATTAAGTATTTTGAGAATTTTGTGGCTTTGATGTGATTACCTACTGCTTTACGGTGCCATGCTCATACGCGTTAAATGAAAAGTTGAGTTGTTCAGTTTTTGAAAAACACAATACGACCCTCTCCAATAAAGGGACCTCTCCAATAATGCGACCCCCAAAAATGTGCTGAAAACAATAAACCGACCGTCGCCTTATTGGAGCATTTACGGTATATGTAGGATGCATACCTACCCATCAAAGCGGGGGGAGTATTTCGAGGGTAGGAGTTATTTATAAAAAATCCAGTTACCTATACATAGTATGTATTTCTACTAAAAGAATGGCATACCTCCAATAGAACGGCACCTCCAATAGAATGGCAGTCGTGATGGAATGGCACGATGGTGCTTGGCGCCCTCTTTCTGTGGCGCCCTTGGCGCCTGGTGCCCACTTTCTGAAAAGCACCACGGCGCCCTTGGCGCTTGGCGCCCTTTCTCCGTGGCACCCTGCCCCTGCATTTCAAGCCAGGGTTCAACGTGAGCACTGTGTAAAGCCAAGATTAGAGCTCAGCGTAAAATGATGATGTAAAATCAAGTCATAAAATTACCGTATTACCTCGAATTATCCCCCCCCTTTAATTAACCCCCCCCCCTCGAATTAACCCCCCCTCAAAATGGGCTTGGGAAATAATAAACCCCCCCCTCGAAATACCCCCCCCCCTTCGGAATGATGTACGTCATGTACATAATAAATACGTCATGTACGCAATGTACATGATGTATTTTACTGTTAATTTGCATTGCAGCTACACATAGAGTAGTTTGTGTAGCTATCTACGTTTTTATGTCCAAATATATCCTGTTTGGACACATTTATTACCTATTTTGGGTATGCAAATGCCTACTATTTACTACGATCCTTACGAAAATTTCTGACGAAATAATAAACCCCCCCCTCGAATAAACCCCCCCTCGAATTAACCCCCCCTCAAATTTTGCTGGCGAAATAATAAACCCCCATGGGGGTATTTCGAGGTAATACGGTAATTCAAATGAGTGTGGATGATGCTACGGGTCTCCAATTTTTTATGGATAATATATGTATCAATACCTTAATTTTGACCGATACTGAGTGTTATCAGCCACAGCTAGAGGATGTTGATGTCGAGCGTTCTGTGCGGCGTGAGAATTTGCGATTTTGTGTTGGTGGTAGTATATTTTCTGTAATTGGATTTCTCGTGACAAGGTGGCAACCAAATTAAATGCCGTTGCATTTGTGTGATGATTTTCATATTTTTTGGCCCATTCACTCATTAATCCTCGTAGGTAATTTATTTTTCAATAGATAACGTCATCCCAAAGAAGTTCATTGTGAAGCTCTTACAGGGGAACAGTATTGGAACATAGGTATGCAGTCCAAACAGAACCAAACATCACTAACAAACCATTGTATTTACATGTATGAATAAGTATGTACATCTTATTGGCATCATATGGCACGGAATGTAGTGGCTACACTCACATGTTTGTGAAAACATGAAAACATATTTGCAGTGTGTGAAAACATATTTGCATATGCAAACTTATTTGCATGTGCAAACTTATTTGCATGTGCAAATGGGAGATTCAGGAAATGTGCAGATTGGCATATCCACTACAAGGCAATAAATATATATTAACATACATAGTCAATCACAAAATTAGCACCCTGCACCAGCTTCCAGTGTTCCCTGAACCTTGGATACAAAACCGGCCACATTTGCTTCAATTTCATCAAAGTCCGTCTTGATAAGCAGACCTGAGGGGGGTTATATGATGTGGGTATTAAAATTCCCTGGGTGTCATGGAAAAGTGAAGTATTACGATAAGTTTTTGCATTTTTAGAATATCTACTCTATTAGTTCCCATAGAAAACTATCATCAGTACCGTGAGTGGCAGGAACTATTCAAGGGGGACTATTCGAATTGAATAATAATTTAAGTGAGGGACCTTTCAGTTAGGTGGGCTATTCAAGTGGAGCGACCATTCAAGGGGGATATTCAAGTAGTGGGGCTATTCAGGTGGGAGGACTCTTCAAGTAGTGGGACTATTCAAGTGGGGTACTATAAAAACTGGAGGGACTGTTCAGGTGGGAGGAGGACTCTTCAAGTAGTAGGACTATTCAAGTGGAGGACTATTCAAGTGGGGTACTATTCATGTGGGGGACTATTATAGTGGGGGACTATTAAAGTGGGGGTACTATTAAAGTGGGGGACTATTAAAGTGGGGGGACTATAAACGTAGGTGGACTATTCACGTTGGGGTATTCAAGTAGCGGGACGGGATTATTCAAGTGGGACTATTTATACTCCGGTTACTTTACACCTTGCACATGTGGTTCCCGCTGGAAGTGTGCCAACGATGGTTAACGCGTGCGAGTTTCATAAAAAGATGACAAAATTGATTGTTGCTCTAATGTTATTCATTAGCAGATTCACATTGATAATTGTTCCATCTTTTTATGGAAATCACATGATTTAACAATCATTGGCACGCTTCCAACACGAGACATAAATCAGTGCGAGGGCAGAGTATCATGTACTCCGAGTATAAATGGAGGGACTATCCAGGTGGGGGGACTTTTAAAGCAGAGCTCACCAATCAAGTAAATTCGCTATAAACCATATAAATAAATACCGTATTACCTCAAAATACCCCCATGGGGGTTTATTATTTCGCCAGCAAAATTTGAGGGGGGGTTTATTCGAGGGGGGGTCTTATTATTTCGTCAGAAATTTTCGTAAGGATCGTGGTAAAAAGTAGGCATTTGCATGCCCAAAACAGGTAATAAATGTGTCCAAACAAGATATATTTGGACATAAAAACGTAGATTAGCTACACAAACATGTCCATGTGTAGCTGCAATACAATTAAACAGTAATATACATCATGTACATTGCATACATGACGTATTTATTATGTACATGACGTACATCATTCCGAAGGGGGGGGGTATTTCGAGGGGGGGGGTTTATTATTTCCCCAGCCCATTTTGAGGGGGGTTAATTCGAGGGGGGAGTTAATTCAAGGGGGGGATAATTCGAGGTAATACGGTAGGTACCCACCATCCCCAGGGCAATTCGACGTTGGTCGCGCAGGTCCCGCAACACTAGCCGACCCCCCGCCCGACGCCACGGGCTGGGGACCCCCCGTGGGAAGGTAGCACCCCTCGATCTTGTCCAGTTCTCGGTAGTCCACATTGGGTCCGATGGCTATGACGATTATGCAGATTCCCTGCATTTTTAGATCGCGCGCCACTCGTACTGGATCGCCGTAGGTGGTGTGTCTGTTGATGGGGGGGGGGTGTTATTATTATTATTATTAGGTGTATGTGAGATACAGGGCCATACCCATTGCTGGGTTACGCCCCTCTCATTTCCTACCGATGCCAGGGTTAGCTGAATGACTTCAGCCTCACTCTGACACTTCATGTCATTTTTAAAAGTCCTTTAAGATCTTTAAAGATCTGATCCGTAATATTCATCGATCTGTTATTTGCACCATACATTTACTTATCATTCTATCAACACCCTGCCTATGGCCATGGCATAACTTGGCCCCTAAGGGATTTATCATCCAATCGCATGGTATAGTACATGTGATTTTATCTAGATTTTCACGCTCAGGTACGTTTGCTCTGCACACATATAAGATGTGGTGCAAATTTGCAACTACTTTGACATTTTTACTGGAGCAGAAATTGCATATTTTTCTTGTAGCCCCTTTCCTTGTTCTAAGGGCATTATATCTGGCTGCTAGCCAATTCAGCTCATTGTAATAAATGTTTTTAATTTCTACCTGATCCAGCACCCCACCTCTATTTGCTACTGCAGTTTCTTCCTTGACAATATCGCGGACATTTTTCATCCGTTTTCTTTGGATGTATTGTTTTATATCTGACACTCTCAGATTTTGAATAACTGTGTTGATTTGTGTTGAATATATACACTGCGTGACTAATGTCTTGTTGCAATTGTCAACCTTTAACCGAGGGTTACCAGCTAATATCTTGTCTGTTTCATGAGCTCTCACAAGCCATCTTGTGCTACATGCCCTTTGCATGTAGTTATCATTTGTCAGCAGTAATTGGTTGTATTTTTCTGATGGCAGTATGCCATTTATGTCATATAACACAGAGCTGTTGCTACAGCTGATCGGAAGTCTAGCTGCTTTTTTCATTGTCTGAATATATATTTTATCCATTTCTACCAGTTGGCTCCTATCCAACCCTGTGATCTCCACGCCATACATTGACCCAGGTTCAACATAGGCTTTCCAAGTAATATTTGCAGTATGTAGTGGGGTAATTGTACCTTTAGCCGCACTCAGAGGCAATATACTTAGTCTTTTCATTTTTGTGATGACATTCTTCTTGTGTGATGTGAAGGGGTCAGCCCCAGTATTAATCAGTACACCAAGGTATCTTATCTGGTCTGTTTCTTTGATTATTTCCCTCTTTCTTGTTTTTTCGCCTCCAATGTCAATATACCAATCCCTTTTTGCGATTTTGCTGTTCCCCCAGCGCAACACTTCACTTTTCAATGTGTTAATGCTAACACTCCATTTCCACGCCCATTTGCTGAACACACTCATTAGATGTTCTAACTCGCTGTCTTTTGATGCCATTATCACAATATCGTCCGCAAAGAAGAGTGCGGGTATTTTCTCCTTACCCAGGCCACATTTGGCACCCATTTTTGTGCCAAGTAGCTCTGTGGCTAGATCATGTATATATATTGCGTATAGCGTTGGACTCAGCGCGCAACCCTGGGCCACTCCGATTGGATATGAGAGTATATCGCTTTCATATCCCCCATAGGTCATTACTGCTTTTGTTTTTGTATAGACATTTGCTATTGCTGTGACAAGCGCTCCTGGTATTCCCATCATATTCATTTTTTTCCATAATTTTTCTCGGTCCACTCGATCAAAGGCTTTGACCGCATCAATGAAACAGGTAATGAATGGATTACCATTCACCTGTGCGTAATTGTAGCATGTCTTCAATATCTGTACATTGTCCAATGTACGTCTTCCCGGGCGGAACCCCCCCCTGCATCTCTGTCAGGGCGTCACTTCTTTCAAGCCAGGTTATTAATCTCCTATTCAGTACTGACATATACACATTTTTGATGTTGCACGACAGCCCTAGTGTGCGATAGTTTTTCAGGTTACCCTTGTCACCCTTTTTGTGTAATAATATCATTTTGCATAGTGCTGCATCCTCTGGTATAGGATCTCCTTCTAGCCAATTGTTGTATATTTTACACAATGTTTTTTGATAATCCTCTTCCAATAATTTGAGATGTTCATGGTAAATACCAGTCGTCCCTGCTGACTTATTGTTTTTAAGGTGTATAATTGCTTTTTCAATTTCAATTAGTGTAATGGGTTCTGTCAGTTTTTTTGTCTCTTTGACAGGGGCTGGAATTTTGTGTATTTCCCCTATTTCAGTAATAGCACACCCCGGATTTGGTGTAGTTACAACTTGCCACGCCTTTTGCAACTGTATGTTCATTTCTTTTTGGGTCGACGCTGGTTCACCAGCCTCATTGTAAATGGTGTGTATGACGTCTCTGTCACCAGTACGTATTTTGTTGACCTTTTTGAAGATTTCTTGCATCTGATAGTTCCCGCCTTCTTTTGCCAAACGCTCGATTTGTCTCTGTTTTCCTTCTCTATCTAGTGTACACTTCATATGACGTAGTTTCTTTCTTTCTAGCTTTCAATCATTATTCATCATATCGTACACGCACTGATCTCGCTCACTGTTGAGAGTTTTTATTTTCCGTCTTAATTTAGCAATTTTACGGCATTGTTTCTTTATTTGTGTTGGAGCTGATCTTGTCTCTCCATCCTTCAGAGGGACCACTGAGGCCTCTGTAATAGCAGCAACTACCTCTGAGTAGGTAGTAGGTTGTTTTTTTGCTAGTTCTTTTTGGAATTGTATCTCCTCATCCACTTTTTTTGGACGCAATATTTTCTTTCTGGGAAGATTTAGCCTGGTCGCATAGCTGAAAGACATATATATAGCATTATGGTCAGATTGAAGGCTACTGTATACGTCACATTCATCAACTACCCCCTTGCTCATGCTCAGCGATCCATCAAGAAAGCACAGATCAAGCACCGATTTAGCATTGACCCTTGTAAATGTCCAGAGACCATCCATTTGTCTATTGGCAGGTGATAAGCCGGTTGCACACATGAATGACCGCACAAGTCTACCGTTCATGTTTATTCATGGATCGTTCAAGTCGATTCCCATTTCATCATCACCAATGTGCCCATTGAAGTCACCAATAATCAGCGTATTTTCGTTTTGCATCCTACTTGATTCTAACATCTTTTCAATGGATTTCAGTATGTCTGTATTTAGTTTGAGCACACTGTCTGATTTTGTTAGTTTGCTGTTATTTTCTAAATATACTATAATCACATTTAAGTTTGTGCACTTAGTTTTTGGTTTTTGCGAAAAACGCCTCAAATTGTACTCCGAGCTACCATCTTGCAAACCAGGATGATCCGTTATTTTCACACTGAGGACATTGTTCGATAAACGATCATCCACCTGATTCAGTGTGTATTTTATCCCCTTCCGGATATACATAGATATACCACCTGTCTTCACAGAGTTTTTGTATTTATGTAATCCTGAGTATCCACCTATACATGCACAGTCTGATGCGTTTTCATATTGAGTTTCCGTAAAACAAAGTATCTCAGCTGCACTTTTTTTCACTGTATCTAGTAAACACGCCGCCTGATTTTTCAGACATCTTGCGTTTTGATATAATACTGACAGTGCTAGTAGCGTTGAGACACAACTAGTCATGTGTGATGATTCCAACCCCCCTGCTGCATCTACAGGTGTTACACAAGACAATAGTATTATGATTTGTATCCATCTAGCCGGCAAAGACGTGTATGTCAAATTGGCCGTATCCACCAGTCTGGGTTTCCTATTTATATTCTGCATCCCATGTTGACTTCCCGATGATGTGCCAATATCTGCCGAATTTCGATAAAACCCAGTTGGCGTCCCGTTTTCAATCAAGTGAGCTGCATATCCAGCCACTTGTTTCAGTGCAGCTGCACATATATTGCGATTTGGCATGCTACCTGTCTGTCTATTTACCAGGCCGGATTTGTCGTTACAGGTCTGTACTACCCTTACCTTAAGCTGGCACAGTGCCATTTCCCAGCAGACGTAGGTTGGGAATCCCCGTTCAGAATTAGTAATGTTCCCCATATCGAAGAATACATCGATGAACATAATTAATACCGTAATTAACACCATCCGCAAGCAAAACAATTCAATACAGAACGTTAGACACTTCTCTAACCGGATGAACCATTTTACATAGATTTTCATAATTGAACCAAATATGATGATATTTATTATTGTAATTAAGAACCCAAACAAAAACCGTAAATGCCTTGGAAATCCATGCAGTTGATTCGTATTTGCATGCTTGCGCTCACATGCACATGCAAATATCTTCCAAGAGAGAGATGCCATCTCTGCAATACCCCGAACCACGATATCTTCTGATTGTTTTTGAAATGAAGTTTCCATTCGATGATTTAGAAATATTAACACGTGCATGATGCATGATATGATGATGCATGATAACACGTATATCCCCCTAGTGAGCGATACAAGCATACAAATAGATAGAACGTAAATCAATAGGTTGTAAACCATACTAATAAAATATTCACCGAACGATCTGGATGCTAAGTCGATACCTGCATAATCAAACTTTGCGTGCACATCAAAGGTACCGGGATCGAGTACATGATCGACATCAACAACATTAATCACATTGACAGCTACTGGATAGGTTTGTACCCGTACCGGCTCGCCGTAATCTGTGATTTGGGGTGATAATTCTTTTTTAGTTTTTGGTGAGTTTTGCCCAGGATATCCGATGAAACATGAAGGTGAGTTATTGACATTGTCAGAGAGAATTGTATATTTAATGAGCTCATGCATACCTATATTTTCACATATCGACTTTTTCATTTGATTTTCGCCCCCATATGCAACTAATAATTGTGGATATATACATAATATTACAACATCATCCAAAATGCTTATCAGCATCTCACCATTAAAGTTTTTGAATTTGGCAGCGTGCCAAATTGTATCTGGGTCGGCACGCCAACCCAAAATAATTTCGTAAAAAAGAAAGAGCCGAGTGAGCGTGTCAACAATCCCCATTGTTGTTGCCCTGTCGAACCACCTGCCCACAAGAGAATCTGCGTGTAAGGGCATAATCAAGCAAAATATATGTATTTCCGCTAAATCACAGTTTTTTAACATTTTTAGTATTTTTTCCCGTAAATTTTCTTGAAATTTTTCCGGCCTTAACACCATACATGCGATTAGATTCTCCCCACCATTCTGCATATATAGTGAACCTACGGAAGGGGTGACAGTATTTTTATACATATATGGCGAGTTGTTGGACGTATAGAGACATATTTCTCTCCGTAGAAAATAAATGTACAGCGTATACTTTCCAGATTGACATAAGTGTGCACGCAGTGATCCTTCAGTAGTCAAAATATTAATAAGCCGACATAAATTGTTGAACTCACAAAGCATTACGATAAATAACACAGCGCGCCATATTTGTCCTCGGCCGACGCGCCAACCGATCTGCAATGTTACGACAGATTTGTCACCTGGTTTGAGCCGTGATGTCAAATCCCCATTCATCGATTCAACAGTTGTGTATAATTCAACCCATATGATTACTGGGATTGAGCTTGGAGACTTCAGAACAGATTCATTATCGACTAGGCTGCTATTCGTCGTATATTTTTCCGATATTCGTCGGTTTTCACCTAATGTGCAATTTTGATGAAACGTATCATTTCCAGATTGAAATTCGAGTCTATCATGGCTCCCTTTACTTTTTGTAATGATATTTACCCAACCATCATTACAGATAAACTCACAATTAAATATGTTGAACAAAAAGAAATCCACGACATCCATACTGTTTTGCACGCGCCAGAAGCCCCCATATATCTGCATGGAAATTGAAGTATGTATTTTGTATAAAGTTTCTCGGATGCTTGCCTACCTATTCGATCAGTTTCGATGGTATTTTGTACCATGCAAAAGCATCTTACAGTCCTTGTTGATTCTTTCGTAAATATATACATATTAACGGTATTTTTTTGCGATATGTATCCCAACCCTTGTTTAGCAAGATGGTTGCCTAGTTGCTCGGGTATATAAGATGCCAATGATGTAAAGGAAGCAAATGTATGAAGAGTATCACTGATCGTACATTTAACTAGGATTGAATTTAGGTATGTACTGACCTTTAAATAAAAAGACACTATCACTCCTTCCTCTCCAGAAATGACGTAATAGAGCGTTGATTTGGTTTTGCGCGATTCAGTAGTTCGGCACGTCTTTTGCGCGTCTTCTCCACCTGAAATGACAGATTTTATGTTAAAATACGTGAAGAATTTACACCTTACCATTGTCATAATATTTATGTTTGCGGAGTTTTCAGGTGGTTTAGAGTGATATGTCAAATTTTTCAAAGTTTTAGAGTTGTATAATCCTATAGATAATTTAAGTTTCTCTAAAACACAAACAAACATTGTTTTCAGGGTCTGCAACAGCAGGTGGCCCAGCACCTTGGACCCTGTTTTCGATAAATGTAAACCATCCCTCGCAATCATATTGTTCATGGCACAAGTTGGGGATCGCAACCCCATTTTGTGGTAATGTTCCAGCAAAAAGCTCATGATGGGTAGCACCAGAACCCTACAGCATCGAGCCTTTAGAAAGTCGATCAGGGCTTGTTCTAGGTCCATATAAAAGTAGAAAATTTCAGCTGACAGCTCCTCACACCATTCAGAATAGTTGAAGTCCGGCAGTGTCGGACCAATCAAGCTTAGGATAAATTTTCCATGCGGTTGCAAGTTGAATGATTTGGATTCTTCTATCTGTTTCAACATTTCAAAAACAGGTTGCAAGAAATTCTCTCTGATTGAAACCCCCGTGACCCCAGTCGCTGTTGATAATTCAATGTCAGAACTGTCCAAAATTGCGCGCAAAATCACTGCATTGTATGCCGATTTTGATTCATTGTATTTGGCAGCCATTTGTATTTTCATTGTATTTGGCAATACATGGCAGCCGCTGCCCACAATACAGCGACCCAGTTGAATCAACTTGCAGTTTGACATTTTCCGCCTCTGCCTGCCTAATCAGTTCAGATCTCACAGCGATGCTGGTGCTGTCTCCAGTGAGATACACAGTCAGAAAGTAATCGCGTGCAGGGCTTTTGATGGGTGTAAAATCTTCTATTTCTGAATACATATCTCTCCCATCTGAGGGGCGATATCCCATTTGAGGTCCCAAATTTGCCATGATTTTCAACCGCCGTAGGACACTGATGGGTGCCAACAGGGTGTTATGGAGAGCTTTATCCCGTAACAGCTTTTGTTCGGGAATTTTCCCTTTTTTGACTAGATTTTTGAGAAATCGCCCGATTTTTTTTTGTGTTGCCGGTGCCAAATCACAGAATTCCGTAAATTCAGAGGCCCCCATACAGGCCACCTCTCTGTTGCAGGCCCTATACATACTGAGACCCCTACGAACCTGAGAAAGGGGTGCCGTGTTGTCACCGACTCCTGCATTCAAACCAACAGATGTAGCCACACTAGCCTGATCCGGGGCGGCAGATTCGATCGGTTTTGTGTTAACAGGAGGTTCGGGCGAATCTGAGGCGGTATTAAATATTAGTGCGAAGAAACTACACATATTGTTAATATCGGTTTGAATTTGGAGCATTTTGTTATGTAGTGACTGTGTGTACCACCTGACCATCATGAAAAATCCGATTATCACATGTAAGTATATACATTTATGAATATTCATATACGTGTTTGAACCACAAATTTCAGAGATCACACAATAAAACTTACCAAATTCCTCATCTTCATCAAATATGGTCCCTTCGTCGAACATCTCAGAGTCAGCAAACTGTTCCAATGTGGGTGTGGCCAGGTTCGAGTCCTGAGCGGTCACGACATGCGCAGCAGCGTTTTGCACTTTGGCACCTGCAGCACCTTTTCGAACGATATCCATCAGTTCCGACAGTCTGGCATTGAGAGAGGCCAGGTCGGTGTCACCTGTACAAATGTAATGGAATATGATGTGTGTTGCACATACCTCTTCTATCGTATATTTCATTTTTTCCCCAGTATTCAACTTAAATCTTCTATTTGCCTTGTCGTAAGTATCAATATCGAGCCGTTTCGGTAAAGTTCTTATGTACGTTCGATCATAATTTTTGATGTATTGTAGTATGTAAGTACTCATAAAAAGATTTGGTAATTTTAAGTTATTTTCGGTTTTGATATGTCGATAATATTCTCCCAATTTCTCACCGCTAACAACTTCCGGACATTGGCGGGCTTCCATGAAGATATTTTCCGAGACTTCATTGAGCGCGTCGCTGTCGTCCATGCCGGGTTCCGTCTCCCCGTCGAACTTGGACGACATGATGTTTGTGTCGGGCGTCGCAGAAACGCCCATTCGTCCACCATAACCCCTGTTGGATGGGCGGCCCCGGCCGCCGCCGCCACGCGAATTTGCATTGGATGACATCAGCATATCACCTCTGCCACGCCCGCGGCCATAAGAGCCCCCACGGCCACGCCCGCGCGACTGCGTATAAGATAAGAATTGTATGTTGATTCCAATGAGTTTACATAAGAGATATGTTGTATACATTTCCCAAATGATAGAAAGTATTTGATTTCTAATTATGTATTTACTTTTGTTGGATTTACATCGATCGGTATTAGGTGTATGCGTACCAAAAACGTCACAAACGTAATATAGGCTAGCTGCTTGCTCATTGCAGGTTAGAAAATAAATAACGTATAGTTCTGATATACTCACCCGCATCATAAATGCAATTCTCTTATTTATCCCGGTTGGGTTGGTGACTTTCCACAACCCTTTTGTGTCATATTCCAGAAATGTCCCGTATTCCTTCAGTTGAACCCACTTGCCATCGTCATTTCGTTTTCTATAGGCAAGGTTGTGCGGAATTTTGCCGCGCACTTCCATCAGCGCATCCCCCCACAAACTCATGAAGGGGGCCTTGTAATTAACCCCCTCGCACGTAGCCAGCGATACCTGAGAAAAGCGGCCGCTGTAGAATGACAATGTCATCTTGGACAGGTGCCAAAACCTGTCGAACATTTTTTCCGATAAAAGTGTGTAGTATAAAAAGATTTCAATGTAACCACCATTTGTTGCGTAAAAATTATATTTTGTGCAATTGTAACTTTGGATCAATTTTATTCGGTATTTTGCATACCTCGGCAAATCTCGCCAATACACAGTAGAACATGTTAAACAAACCTCAGTGGCGGATTTGTCCAGGCCGCACATGAGTGCCCCGCGCCAGCCGCTGGACGGAAAAGATCCAGTGCAGCGTATAAAGCGGAAATTGTCAGTGACCGTGTTGCCGTTTTTTCCTTTCCCGGTTTGCCATAGAAGCTGGCTGTAAGAGGCACAAGGCGTTAATGGAAGTACTGTATAGCTGTGAATCCCTATTTTCTCCCAATGTACATGGCAGTATATATGAAAACCCGTTTTATTCCGATACGTTGTCTTGAGACAGATATTTATTAGTTTCAACACCCCCAGGAAATCCCTTTTATCGACGAATAATGTAAGTTTTTCAACCCGGCATGTCAAGTGTATTATGAACCATATTTTAACCTCTAACCGCAACTGTGGATTTGTCATCACAGCATTACTAATCACTTTAATCAGCGCTTTGTACGCCGGTGTCGATTTTGCCTCCTCCACAGTGTCATACAGTGGTTCAAAAGTTTTACCGGAACCAGTGTTGAACCAAGCGGCGGACGCGTAATCACCCTGGGCACACTCATACGTCCACAGTTTGCTCCACGCCGCAAACATTTTGCCAGTAAAATCAAAATATTTCTCATCAAAATCGTTGCCATTGTGCTTGACGAAAAATGGCACACAGGCACGAACCGCATTTTCCAGCTCCGGGTTGGCAAGGGCGGTCGCCTCAGCCTGTAACAGTAGGACATTGTGAATATGTAGCATTTTCTCACAAGGATGACTGTATCTACTCATATCAAATGGTTTTGCCATATTTACGCAGAATGTACCATCGGAATTCGCACAGATATTTATTTTTCCCACAAGTCCGCATTTGTTTTTGTTATAGAAATAGTAGACCCAACACAGGGAATTATACTTAACTATCTCGACTTTATACTTTATTTCAAGACAGTTCAACGTAAAGCTTTCTAACCAGTCTTTACCAACCATCATGAGGGCTAATGCGATGCATGGAAATTCCTGATTCTTGTATTTGACTTTCCATGAAAACATCATGCTCAGCGGATCAAGCGGGTCTGTCAGCCAAACGAGCATGTCTTTGTCAGCTTTCCTACCTTTGTAGTCTTGTGGCACGTTGCCAATCATCTGCACAGCGGGCCCTGGTGTCTGTAATTGAGTAACAATTTCACAGTATAACAAAATATTAAATAGAAAGTAGTTCACGCATATCGATCGATATAATGCATAAGAGTTCACGTGTTCACGTTCCAAGTTCACGTTTTTGTACATGGCGTAACATGACAGATTGTGGAAATGATGCCAAAGTGTTATAGTTACCGATTTTACCGTATTTGATGCTTTGGAATTTTTTATAGAAAGGCTGATATAAAGCAGGTATACATAAATTTTAAGATCAGATACCTCTTTTATTTCGCATGCATCCATTCTGACTTTTTTTGGATTTTGATCGTTTTCTTGAGTATCGACGTTTTTGCGCTTAGCCCCAGGAGCTTTTTGTAGGGCAGAGGTGGCAACGGTGGCGTATGAGATCATTTTGTCTCCCGTCTCTTTCACGGCGTCTTTCAATTCCACTATTTGCGCAAGCAGTTCGTCCCTCTTTTCAACCCCCTGCAAGTGGGTATATATTAGAGCGTGTAATGCATGTATGCGACAAATTTGTTCTAGATTCTTCAAATGCGGGACGTGGATTTTATACCGATCGAACATTAACCAAACCCCCCAATCAGTAGTGGCAAAGTTACATACCATTTTATCCAGATCTGACACTTTGTCATCCAAGTTTATTGTGTCATCTATGAGCATCTGTATATCCCCCTCAATTTGATTGATGCGCAGCCACATGTTGTCGCTATTTTCTTTCATGACGCTTAGAACCGATGACATGAACGCCTCGAACTGCGGTGTAGTAGATGTAGTATGTGATAGATATCGACTTAAAAACTTTGTATGTGCAATGTATGCACAGCTACAGACACGCGATGTACATGATATAAGTGTACATTGACACACTTTTCTCACTAGGTGCATATTTATATACAATGACACTTTATAAACACCAAAATGGACTTTTAGTTCACCCTTTAAATTTAGTCCACCAATACGTTTGCTGGCAGCAGAAAGTTGTGCCGCTTTCCTCCGTTTTGCCAACGTGTCGGATTCTGAGCAGAGCAATAGAATTGATTTTCGTAATATCTCATCTATGGTCAGATACGGTAGGACAAAAAACCTTGTTGATTTCGACCGTGTGCATAGTAAGATTTTTATACGCTTACAATGATTTTCTGGTTTATCCACATCACCGACTATAATAACCCTCACAGAAAAACATGTATTAAGAGTTGCAAACCAACGTTTTTTGGAGTCTTTTGTGTTTTGGCCACGCCCAAAAACCTCATTCTCAAAAGACTGCACCGATTGCAAGCGTAATTTTGAGCTGGCCGGGGAGGCATCACTGGTCACGCCATTTTCATTGTCATTTGGGGGGGCGGTCCCCCCCACAGTAGCCGATGCTTTAGCTGACGGGGGGCCATATGGTGCCAGTTCCGGGGAGTCGGCATCTAACTCCCCCCTGCAATTCAACGTTGTTTGTGAGTGGATCATGCTGGTATATATGTCGATAAAACGATTACATTTGCATCCTGCTCTCAAGGATGACAATAATACCTGATTAAATAGACAAAATAATGTCACAAACCCTGGTTTTGCCAACTTTGAGTGGTGCGGTGTCAGCTTGCTGGACGTCGCAGCGGTGTTTTTCGAGTTCGATCTGAAAATGCGTAGCGCCAGCTGTTCTGCTTTCGATTTGTTGACGATTGCATTCTGTAAATGGTATGAGGGTTGATTGATACTATAGCATAGCTTGTATATGAAGTACATATTGGGAAAACCCCATATCATACCCCCCAGCTCTACTTTCCAGGACATTGTTTTATTTTTCTTATATATCGTGACACCCCGGGAGACATTGCGGTCATATGTCATCATAGCATAACTCACTTCAAAAGTTGTGTCGTCCGCCATATTCAAAATGTCCGCTGCACTGTTTGGTGGGCGATCGGACGATGTGGACATTGATTTTCCACGCGCTACCGATCTAGACCTCGTCGTTCGATTGCTTTCAGTCAAATTATCTGCCATAGTGTTAGTAAAAATAACTATTAAATGTCTGGGCCGATACGTAGACCCTCCAAGCCTGCGTAGGAGTATAACATCGTTTGCGTGTAGGACCCTGATAGCGATTGAGGCATGTGAATTCATGAGCCCCCACTTATGCGTTATGTAAAGCCCCCCTGTAATTGACCAGATAGGCAATATTATGTAAATTATGCAACGTATTTTTTTTGTTGCCTTAGGCATAGCTTTTTGTAGATTTCTCAGCCAATTTGTGATAGCCATCGCATTGTAAACCCCACGATTAATGAATATATATAGTATGCAACACCCATAGTCTTCACATAACTGTAATGTAACGAATCGATGTTTTTGGCAAAGTGCCAAGGCCTGAATTTTCGGCAGCGTGGATTTGTACACAGCCGCATTAGGCATGAAACTCAGAGCCCCGGCACTTTGCCAGTAGCATCGAGTATGTGTGTCAAACTTAGACACACGGTAGCTATAAATAGCACATAATCTAGTTGAATCTCCCATTTTCGGGATAATAAGGCACGGCGCCAACTTTTGGCACTCGGCCAGAAAAGCCAAATCGACTACTTTGTCGATTTTGGTCAACTGACGACCTCCGAGGAGATGCGCCAGCGACCGAAAGGCAGAAAACTCATCTGCCTTTCCTAACAACCAACTGCGACCACGAGTAGAAGCTGCGGACAGCCTCGGCGTAGTCCTACCGGGGAATTTTCTCCCCCGGTTTTTTCTTTTTTTCTTTTTTTCAAAGTCAAAGTTTGTGTGTTGTTGTTTTTCGTTGTTTTTTGTTTTTTTTGGGGGGGGGGGTTATTGAGTGATGATTTTTTGCGGCTTTAAGCTTTGCTTGGCACTTTTAACTTTCTTTTTAATGTGAAATATATGTCTTATCACACATGTGAAGTTGTTTTCTCATCAATTGTTCGAAATTTTACAGAACCTAAATATTTGCCCAGCCCAGGGGCAGTCCCAGACCCCGAAAAAGCCTTGTAAACTGTCAAGTGTCATGAAACGTGTCAAAAGTCGTGTAAAACTGCCTGAAAAATGACAAACGTATTTTTACATTCTTTTTGACACTTTGCATGACATTTGACATTTTACAGGGCGATTTACATCAATTTAACACTTTTCATGACACCATACATTTTGCAGGCCATTTTACAGGCTCTGGGATTGGCGCCAGGTAAATAGTTTGCACGCACCTGCCGTCAGTCCACAACAGGACGAGCTTTTGTCCCCTGCTCCAGCGCATCATGTCGCCCGCCAGTGACAACGCGCTGAAAAGTGAAATGGGTGTCAAAAGTTAGTTGTCCACTGGGTTTGGCACCAGTCCAACAAAATGAAATTCTCAGTCGGAGTAGTCTTTTAACATTAAAAGCAGGTAAATATCTGAGGAAAGAATAATTATTTGTCAAATGTTCAAAATAGTCTTCTCTAAAATGTGGAATCATAACATTTTGTGGGATTTTCAAGCAACAAACAATTCACAACTGGTTGAACTATGCACCCTCATGTTCCACATTGACCAATGGCCATTCAGTGGAGTTTCCATATGCTCATTGCTCAAGGTAATTTAGTCAGCCAATGGTGCCAATTGGATACAGATCAACCATTTGCATATCATAGGCTGAATAATTTAACACACAATTATTGCCAGTACACATACTAGTTGACAGCCAAAAATTGAAAACTGATAAATCTGTTCTGGACAGAGTTCTGTTAACATTATGAAACATAAGTGATTTCCATCAGGAGCAGTTGGCACACTTCACATTCTGGTAAACACAAATGTGTTTGACACAGGCTATTATCAGTTTAAAAAAGTTTTGCTGTCAACTGATATGTATGTGTGGCCATTAGGATTCAAAATTTCAAATGATTTTTCTGATAGATTTCAGATAATAATTCAAAATATTTGTCCAGAAAAAACAATTTTCTAAACGTTCCACACAAAATCTCTATTCCCCAAACTAGTGATGTAAAATCGCCTCACGCTAGCGCCAAAACAAAAAGCGCCACGGCGCTTCTGGTGCTTGGCGCCATTTTGCTCTGGCGCCATTGGCGCTTGGCGCCAGGGTCGAAAAAGCACCATGGCGCTTGGCGCCAAAGTCCTGGCGCTTTTCACATCAATACCCCCAAACTCACTCGGCGATATTCGTAGCGCCCGCGCTTCCGTACCTCATGTCGCCCACGGCCGCGCGCGCCGCGTACGCGTTCGTGGTCAAGCCCACCACGGATGTGGCGTGCACGCCGAACTTGGCCACGCCGATTTCCAGGTTTAGATGGCCGTGGTGACTCGTTTCGCTGTCGATCACGTGCCTGGCGAAGTCTTTGCTCTGCGGTTTGAGGGGGGGGGTTGTTGGTGATTTTTTTTTGTGGAAATTTACGACATTCATGTCTACGGTCAAAGTCCAGAATAATAATGATATTCTGCGGTAATTTTAAGTGTTCATTGGCGCAAATCGACTGTGAAATGGTCGAGTTTGTTGGAAATCACCAATGGAACTCCTTTTTATAGGGCACCCCTTATCTCGTGACTGGGGGATTATTCAAGGAAAATGATATTTCGTTAAGCCCAAACCCTAACATACTCATAAAATGGGCCAACGTACAACAGAATAAGATATGCAATTTCTGGTGGACCCACTAAAATTTCAACTTCGACTTTTTCTATGGACACACACACTATCCTAGTTGACTGACATTAAATTTCGTGTCAACTAATTCTGCTGGGTTTTTTTGTTAATTATGTGATTTCAACCTCCCTTTGCGATAGAGCATACCTAGATTATTTTATTAAAATATTGGTGACAATTATATTTCACTGTTTCTGTTAAGTTAACTGTTTTCTTTTAACAATTTTTTGTGTTCCTCAGTTGACATTCATGAGTTCCCGATGTCAACTAGTTCGCGTGGGCCCTATGCAATGCACCCGATACATCGGCAAATCCACGAATAGTGATGGAAAGGCACCGGTCCCACGGTGCTGGGCACCGAACGGCACCAGCACCGGGGCTGGTGCGGTGCCGTTTTTGAGGGTGCCCTGTCGCTGCCGGTGCCATTTTTTCAGATTAGAACCGGTGCGGTGCCACTTTTGGCGGGTTCCGAAGGTGCCAGGTGCCCTTTCTGAGGACTGACAGAGGTGCCGGTGCGGTGCGGTGCCATCACAGCAAAAAATGGGTGTCTGGATGCGCGGTGAAGCGTCGGGAAGTGTCTTCACGCCAATATTTCCCGACGCTTCACGCAGCACGCGAGCGCTTCCACGCACATCACGAAAATCTGCGTGAAGGCACCCCACGCCTCCTTATATGGCGCTCCCACACACATGTACGTATACGTACGAGAAGCGTGTGGAAGCGCTGGTGCGCTGGTGAAGCGCGTGGTGAAGCTAGGTGAAGCGTGTGGAAGACACTTCACCCAGAATCTCGTGATGTTGGTGGAAGCGTGTGGAAGCGCGCCGCTTCACGCGCATCCAGCCCGCTTCCACACGCTTCACGGATCCATTTTTTGACCTGGCATATTTCCCGGTCCCTTTTCCATCAATATCCACGAACCGTCTGAAAGTGTCCGTGCGTGACGCTGCCGCTCTCGTCGAACACCATCACCATCGAGTCCATCTGAGAGCAGTCACAGACCCTGTAAAACGCCCTGTAAAATGTCAAATGTCACGCAAAGTGTCAAAAGTCACGTAAAATGCCCGGTAAAATGGCAAACGTACGTTTGCCATTTTACCGGGCATTTTACGTGACTTTTGACACTTTGCGTGACATTTGACATTTTACAGGGCGTTTTACAGGGTCCGGGACTGGCACCTGATGTTGGAGCGCCATCGATGCGATTCTAGACAATGTCGGGCTCAAATTGCTAGTTTCCACGGAGAATTTGTTCTGTCGCATATTTTTCAGCGACGCGCTAAATGTCGCCTGGCCCAGAGTTGTGTCGATTTGAATGAGACATGTTAGGGCGAGAAATGCGATAAATTTGACCATTTTTTTGGATTTTTTAGATTTTGGGGTTTTGTCGCTCGGATGGGATATTTTTAAAATGGATTTGATCGAATGAAATTTTCAAACTCGCGCCGAATTTATAATCGCATTTTCGTGCGGTGTTTAGTGTTTACTAATTTTTGTTTACTAATTAATGTTCAATGTTTTTACGCGGTGTCAAATTACCATGCGTTTTTGGTTGGAATGAGGATATACCAAAACACGAAAAACTGCTCATCTTTCATGCTGATCAAATTACATGAATACCATATTTCTTCTCATTGAAGGCTATTTTTCTTAACTTTTTTACCTGACATTCTTTGAGGTGGCCATCTATTGGATGCTACTGTTCTATTTTTTACCAATCCTTTTCATACATTTTTGATTTGAACATACCTAGTATTTTGAATGAAACCTAGTCAACATTTTAAAATCAGAGCATCAATTCAAAGAAAACCAAACATGAAAGCAATCTCTGAATCATAGGTAGTTCTAATCTGAATGCCTCTGATGTTCTCAATCTCTCACCACCAATTTGTCAAATATTTTTATTTGTCTACATACCATATTACCCCCAATATGAGGTATACCTTATATTAATTTCATCAGCTTTTTCACCATTTTGATATACCTTATATTAGAGGGTCCCTTATAAATATTAGAGGTATGCCTTATATTAGAGGGTACCTTATAAATATTAGAGGTATACCTTATATTGTTTTGCCAGAGTTTGCAAACATATTATCAACAATATTATGAACAACAATGCAATTCATTTTATCAAACTGAGATGTGACAGAATGGTCAATACAAGTTGCGCAAAGTTATGCAAAATCTGTTTGCCCTTCGGCACCATTTTCTTCATCTTGTCCGCCATGTTTGGCAATGGTTTTTTTAATGATTTTACTCATTTTGGCATGCAGCCAGCTGTGCCTTATATTATACATATACCTTATACTGGAGGTATGCCTTATATTTATTGGACTCTATTGGATGTGCCATTCTATTGGAGGCTTTCATTCTATTGAATGTGCTGATTTTGGAGGATGACATTCTATTTTTTCACCAATAATTTGTACATTTTTTCAATGTTTAGATGTTTACATACCATATTACCCCAAATATAAGGTATACCTTATATTTATTAATTTCATCAGCTTTTTCAACATTTTGATATACCTTATATTAGAGGGTACCTTATATTGGAGGTAGACCTTATATTGTAGCTTATATCTGGTAGTTTTATTTGTTACATAGTTTCTTTAAATATCTTTGATACTTCAGAAAATATTGTCTCTGAATTTAGAAAAATTTCCATCGAATAAGCACTATTAGGATTAACCCCCCTCAAAATTTGCTCCCAAAGCTATAAAACCCCTGGAAATTTACTTGAGGATATACAGTATGCGTGTTGCTGATAAAATCTCGATGAGCAATAAATCTAACTTGTTTTGGCATGAAAAACGATCACCTTGGTAAGTGACGCGTTCCAACAAACATATAAACAATAAACAAGATATTTTTAGTATTCTCAATTATTCAACTGAACGCAGTTAAACATTACAGACTTTTTCATTGTAAAAATGTGTCCTGTCTAGTGATGTAAAAGCGCCATGGCGCTGGCGCCTGGCGCCAGCGCCAAAGCATAAAGCGCCATGGCGCTTCTGGCGCTTGGCGCTACTTTGCTGTGGCGCCATTGGTGCTTGGCGCTATGGGTCGGAAAAGCGCAATGGCGCATGGCGCCAAAGTTCTGGCGCTCTTTAGTCACTATCTCTAAATCTCTAGTCCTGTCAACCACTGCAGTCACGCAACATTTCTCATCGTAATGGAAACACGCACGGCGCTCCTAGTGTTGGAAAGCGCCAGGAAAAAGGGCGCCAGGCGCCAGAAGTTAAAGTCCGCGTGGGTGGGATGCTAATTTCTAAAGGTCAATTGAAAAAATTGACCTTAATGGAGCCACACGAGCTAGTTTTCATGGTTCCAATCTGAAAACTCGACCGAAATCTTGTCCATCTCCTTATACAGTAGTTCATGGACTGAAAACTAATGATTGCATTGTATTGTTGGTCTGTTGCCAAGTTTTTGCCGTTTCCGCATTTGAATGTCCTGGGGCTAGTTCCGCAAAATGAGAGGTGAGAAGTGAAATGGCAAAGGCGAAGTAAAAGCGCAAAGGCAAATTGCAAGTGAATTGGCGAAAGCGAAGTAAAAAAATAAAAATAAAAAGTAATTTCTCTTCGCTTTTGCCATTTCACTTGCCAATTCACTTGCCATTTCACTTCGCCTTTGCCATTTCACTTCTCACCTCTCATTTTGCGGATTATCGACTTCTTGCCTAAATTTTTTTGCATTTTTCCCGAAAAATGTCAAATTTGGCACTATGCCATGTGAGGTCAAAAAATTTATGGAAAATTATGAAAAATGTGCGGGAGTAGGACCAGATGACTTTTCCGGGCCTAACTCGAAATTTTCATATTTTGGACTTGTCGAGTTTTAGAATTGGATTTTTAGATTATAAATTAATATCATTACTTTATAAATGGACTTTTTTGAAGTTTTCTACACAAATTGAAAATACGATGCAATGCCCATCGCCAAATGCGTCAACCTGAATTGATTTGCTGGCGGACCATTTTCCATCCGTTTTTCATTCATTTTTGAAAATAACATCTCGCATAATTATAATAAATGTTCGAGAAAAATTGAGTTTTGGAAAAGAATTAGTAATCATGAATTATGAGCACGAAAAATTAGTCTTTACGGAGACTTTTTATTTTACGTTTCACCGTTTTTTCTTCGTTATGATGCAATTCCACCTTTAGGTAATCTAGAAAGGAGTAGAAAAATCTTCAAGTGGAAACACTTCATTCAATGTTATGAATAATTAATATTATACGTCCGTTGATATTAACATGGCAAACATTGTGCCTTCAACACTAGGTAGTTTTCACCGTGACTTCGTGTGAAAACTGAAATTTTTTCAAATGCAAATTAATGAATACGGTTGAATGATTTTATTCAATTTCGATTGGAATTAAAATTAATGAACGTTAAAATTAAAAAAAAATTCAAACTAAAACACATATAGCATACAAAAAGAGTAGGCTGGATGTGGCCATGTGGCCATTTCAGTTTTCACATCAGTCACGGTGAAAACTAGTGTGTGTAGGGCCAATGTAAATAACGTGTTATCGGGAGAACAGTCGCGAAAGTGTATTTGATTTTCTCGAAAAACATGTAGGTATACTCGGCGTACATGATACTATACAATGAGTCGCATGATGTCATATCATGCACGCTGTATCCAACCCGTAGAACTCTGTTTTGGTGACTCGTGCTTACGCATATACGGAGTGAAACTATTCAATTGTGCCCGCACAATTCAAACCCCCCCCCCCCCGTCAAAGTGTAGTTGTGTTTTTTTGGCATGATGCCATCCAAGCGTCGTCTGGATGGACAACATCTGAATAAATACAAAGCGGGAACGTTTTCTGAATTCAAAATTTCGAACGTAACAAGTTTTCTTCAAAATGAATCAATAGCCTGTAACTTTTCAAAATATGAATTAGATTAAACGTAGGTAAACGTATAATCAAAAATTTGCAGCACCTATCGCCACAAAAATTGGAGTAAACGAGTGCGTAAAGAACAGCATATTTTTATTTTCCTTTTGATTATCTTTCCATTTTCTTTTTTAATATTTTCATTTCTTGTTCGCTCCGTACAAGAACAAAATATAACTTTCCAATTTTGTAGAATGATTTGTCTGTCGACTATACATATTGACATATTTACGACCCACCGTGCACCGTTTTTCTACCGTATTTAAGATGTATCGCACTTCGCTGTTCAGTAAGATGTTGAATTTCATTGACGCGAAGCGAAGCGAAACGTAAGTGGACCAAACCTGTGTAATATCATGTCTGTCGAGTTTTTTTTTATTTTATACCTGAGTAATGACCGAGTAAAATCGTTAACAAAAGTTATTTTACGTTGTTTTTTACATTTTCCTCCAAAAATTTTTAAAGAAAACTACTGTAAAGAAAAGTTTGTTTTACATTTGCTCAGGTTAAAAGTACCTTTACGTTTCTTTTAAAGTAAAAATAAAATATTTTACATAAGTTTTCTGTACTTGGACTGTAAATATAAAATATCTCACATTTACCATATTTCCTCGAATAAGACCACAGGGGAGTTGTTATTTCGTCAGACGTCTTGGAGGTAACGATGGCAAACCCTCCAGAAAAAAGTATTTCAATTTTTAAGTATTTTTTCTGAAGTGACTTTTCGAATTTTCGAATTTTTCCCCAAAATAGTTTTCGCATTTTCGAATTTTTTGTTAGTTTTTGAATTTTTTGGTAGTTTTCGAATTTTTTTGGGTAGTTTTCGAATTTTTTAAAATAGTTTTCAAATTTTTTGAAAATTTTTTTATTCAAAACTTAATTGAACTCGGAACTCAACGTTTTACATCTTTATTATTACAGCCCAGACACACCGCAAGTCAATTGTCAATTTATTTAGAACGTTGAACTTATAATACATATCAATGCCTCTAATTACCTATAAAAATTCGAAAAGTCTTTTCGAAACTTTTGAAAAAATCGAGTTTATGTATTTTTTCACCGCGTGCTCAAAAATTCGAAAAGTCCAAAAAATTCAAAAATGTTTTCGAATTTTTTTATCTTTTTTTTCCATCGTTACTTGGAGGGGATATTTTGTAGTTATTGAAGGGGAATGTTATTCAAGGGGAGTTCTATTTTACTCATTACTTGTATTTTATTCATTGTATAAATTCATTCCATCAACTCATGTAATCATTGTATTTAACAGTTCAACAACAACAAAAAAGGTGTTTAGGTAAATGCTGAAATTCGTGTTCATCAGCATCCAAATCATTCAAATACACATTGTGTTGTGGATACACATCAAATAACCAGAGGGGGGTATTCTAGAAGGGGAGTTATTCCAGTGGGAAATGTTATTCAAGGGGGGATGTTATTCAAGGGGGTTTTATTCAAGGGGGTTTTATTCAAGGATATACAGTATGTACATATCTTTTTGAAAAATTGAAGGTAATTTAATTTTTCACAACTGGAGATCACAGTTGTTAAAAGTACTGAACTTTTTTTAAGTAAATGTAAACGTAAAGTATTTTTATTTTACTCACCCAGAAATTTAAAAAAAATACTTTTACACTGCATAAAACGTGAGTAAAATCCTTTGGCTATTTACACAGGCCCCGGCCAGGGACCGGTCCCCAGCAAAAAATTAAAATTGTCAAAAGTCAGTAATTGGTCTGTATGGGTTTTTTGTATTTAAATTAGGTTAATTAACACCAAATTTGCATGCACAAAATTTCTGCAACATGGTTACACACACCCATGCATATTTTTTGGGGGTGTGTGTAAATTTATTTCAATTTGGCTCAAATTTGGCATGCATGTACTGTTGGATTTGAGGGTTGAGTGGTTTTGGTTGGTTAGTACTTCATAGTATTCTCACGATGGCTGCTATCACACAGCTATATTAAATCAGATGTGGAAGTAGTATCACTGAACAAACATTGCAAATCCCAACATATTCCCACTTTTCTCCCTTAAGAAAAGGATAATAAGTTTAGGGATAAGTTAAGTTCAGGGAGAACAGGGTGTACCAAAACCATCACTTTCACTGACTGGTACTTACCTTGCCAGTGCACTCTTTTGTTTGTCTGGATCACTCCGGTGTGACAGTGGACACCGCGAGCTGACAGCACTGATCAGCATTCATTCAGCCATTCAGCAATGATGCAGCCATCTCCTCTGCATTTAATACGGTTTAGGTCGTCCACCATGTTGGATTTGAGGGTTGAGTGGTTTTGGTTGGTTAGTACTTCATAGTATTCTCACAATGGCTGCTATCACACAGCTATATTAGATCAGATGTGGAAGTAGTATCACTGAACAAACATTGCAAATCCCAACAGTACTCCTTCGCTTAGTGAGTTCGCATGCCAAATTTCAGCTTAGGGCGATTAGTGAATCCTATTTTATTTACACTTTAATTTTCATCAATCACTGTATTTTTGTATAGTGATCGAAATCTTGCCGGGGCCCAGTCCCCACCAATGTCGAAATGGCCCAAACCGGGGTCAAACGTCCCCAGTGAGAAAAATTTTTTTTCTGTAAACAAAGAATGTTTGTCCCTCGTCCCCGGCAGGGCACAAATTTTTAGTCCCCTGCCGGGGACAAACGTCCCCGATCTGGGACCAAAATTATTTGTTTACTGAAAAAAAAATTTTCTCAGTGGGGATGTTTGACCCCGGTCGGGGCCATTTCGACATTGCCAGGGACCGGGCCCCAGCAAGATTTCGATCACTATACAAAAATACAGTGATCAATGAAAATTAAAGTGTTAATAAAAAAGGATTCACTAATCGCCCTGAGCTGAAATTTCGCATGTTAACTCACTAAGCGAAGGAGTACACACATGCCAAAATTCAGACAGATCCAAAAAAATTATACACTCCCCCAAAGAAAATTCGCTGAAAATTCCCCACATTCGCTGACTTCACTCAACACTCACATCATCTCTCCAGCATGGGCAAACAAGGCAGCAAGCGTTCGCACAGCGTCGCACCAAAGGCAACGCGACTACCGACGATTCGCCCAGCTGGCAAATCGCCAGCGGCAAAGGCCAGCAGCCGCTCAAGAAAAAGCCAAAGCCTTACGTGGAAGGTTTTGAGGTAATTTGAGTTGTGTGTAGCACCGGTTTTTACAAGAGAATGTGCAAAAGTTATGTGCATAAATGGTGCCTTTTAGTTTTAGTTTTGTTTTTTTGAAACTTATGTTACCAGAATACTTGTCAAAACTATAAATTCTCACATTAAAGCTGTTAAACGCTCAACCTAGGGCGAGGTGCCTATCATGGAAAACAAATATACCTACACCATTTTTCAAAACTAGGTATTTATGATAGGGTGATACGAGCTCGCCAACAGCTTTTTCAAATTAAAATGCATCAGCGCGTGTAACTGTCTTGCCAAAATTTTGTGCATGCTAATTTGGTGATAATTCACCTAATTAACATGCAAACAACCCATAATCGCCAATTATATACTTTTGAAAAATTTTATTTTTCGCCGGGGGCCAGTCCCCGGCCGGGACCTGTGTCAATAGCCAAATTCTTTTTTTCCTGAGAAAATGTAAAAACAAGATTTTTTCTTGGGAAAACGTAAAAATGGGCATTTTATCTCACAGAAAACGTAAGAGTGAGTATTTTTCTCACAGAAAAAGCCAGTATTTTTTATCTTCAATCTGGTATAGATGAAATATGTGTTTTCCTCTCCTGATACGTATTTCTTAGGAAAATGTCTTATGTTTGTCACTTTCTGTTTGGCAAAATGACATTTTCTGTCCCCTAAAAATACGTTTTCTTTACTCGCGTACTTTCAAAAAGTACGCGAGTAAGTGAGAACCGGTATTTCGTTCGCGAGGAAATGTAAACGTATTTATGCAGTACTTGAGTATAGGTATTTATCGAGTAAACGTAAATACGTTTTAACAACTATGCTGGAGATGCAATAAGTGTGAAGTGCAAATATTCAGAAGAATTGTTGGAAAGTGATAATGTTTATTGATTTGATATGATTTAAGCTAGGTATTATTTCCTCTCCATTGAGTAATTATAAATCTACTGATATGACTAGTTGAAGGCATAAGTACATGGCCAAAAACATGACAACAAGATCCCTATCGAGTTTCAATTAAAATAACAATGGGCACCAATTTGCGAAAATATTGCACCTTTGAAGTTTTGAACCACAGTATGAGAACATGTTTTCTTTTACTTGAAAACTAGGTAGGTATATTAGAGTATCAAGTAGTGATGGAATGGAGGCTGCTGTTCTGTTTTGATCCGTTTTTTCACACATTTTTCATTTGAACACTTCATTTCATTTTTAATGAAACTTGAGCAACATTTTAATATCAGAGAATCAATTTGTTATTTACCGTATTTTTTCTAATAGAAGGGCGCCATTCTATTTGTTTCGTCAACTTTTTTACCCGCCCTTCTATTGGAGACCGCCCTTCTAATTCTTTCGTCAGTTTTTTCCGCATATGTTTTCACTTTCTCCCAAGGTTTTTTAATGTGTTACGTCACAGACATTTTAAAGAATGATGATTCGCAGAGTTTATTAAACATCTTACGTTAAAATAGCACCAGATCAATGGACCAATGCCACTAAATAGCAGCATCCACTGATATTTTTTAATTTTTAGCTGAATTTGGCACAATTCCAGCACTATCTGTACCTTCTATTGGAGACCGCCCCTCTATTAATTTCGTGGCCCAAAAAAGTCGAAAAAGTGTACCTTCTATTGGAGACGCCCTCCTATTGGAGACCCGCCCTTCTATTAGAACGTTCTCGCCATCAATTTTAAATTGTATTTGTCTTTCGGCACTCCTCCAGCGTTATCTCTATACTCGGCAGACGTGATACTCTACAAATAGAAATGATTTATGTCTTTGGCTGGCAGACTGCCAACCGAAAACTTGTGAACTGACTCCCTACAATAAAGAAGATTTGCGTGTACGCTGACTGTTTCGGGTATGACGTCATGATGAAGTGTTTCCTGTCATCCGAGTATACCTACCTGTCATTCTATTGGAGGCTGCCGTTCTAGTGTTTTTGTGAGTGCAGAAAAACAGCTGAAAAAGCCATTCTTCTATTGGAGGTCCGCCGTTTGACATATTATACGAAATACGGTACTTTATTTTAATAAGTAAATTAGGCATATTACAATGTTGCTTTATTTGTATTACTTTATGTAATGAGTAATGCACGCAATCTCATTACCTAATGTATTTATGCTGTGTATTTGTAAACATTCATTGGCCCTACACACACTAGTTTTCACCGTGACCGATGTGAAAACTGAAATGGCCACATGGCGACATCCAGCCTACTCTTATTGTATGCGATATGTGTTTTAGTTTTCAAACTTTCAAATTGTCACTTTCATCAATTTAAAATCAAATTTAAATTAAATTAAATCATTCAACCGGGTTTGTTTATTTGCGTTTGAAAAAATTGCAGTTTTCACACGAAGTCAGGTGGAAACTAGTGTGTGTATTTAGGCACATTACGTTTCGTAATATCAATTAAACACGTGTAACTATTGATTACAACTGCCGGGTGCCTAAGTCGTCATTAGATGAAAAAAATGTTGTTGTTTTTCAGAATGTTGCTTTCATTTTGTTTTCCCGGTAACCCTCATTCATTGCCCCATCTATCCAGCTGTGTTCACAATGGCCAGGGCGCTATGCCCAAGATACTGTAAATTCTCTAATAATAGGACAGTCGTACTATTGTTTTCAGCACATTTTTAGGGGTTGCACTAATGTGCCCACACACACTAGTTTTCCGCGTGACGCTTGGGAAAACTCAAATGGCGACATGTCGCCATTCAGTTTTCCCATCTTGCATGAAATAAAATTTAGAGGTGGAAAAAAGTGTGTGTTGGTTTCGGCAAGTCACAATATTTCCCAACATGAATGCAATAGGGGAAAACTGAATGGAAAATGTCGCCATGTGGTATGGCAACACTTCCTGAATGTCGCCATACCACATGGCGACATGTCGCCATTGTCGCCATTGTCACCATGGACAACTATAATTCAATTTTCGACATGTGAATGCAATAAGTGAAAACTGACAAACTTTGCTGTGTAAGCAACTCTGTTGAGCTAGCAATTAACCACAGCCATTTTTGACATGCAGACAGAGGAGGAGGAGGAGGAGGAGGAGGAGGAGGAGGAGGAGGGCAATGAGGAGGAGGAGGGCAATGTGAACAAATGTGATGTTGTATCAACACAGTTCAATCTGTGAAAGTACTAAAATCATGCTTTATCAGATACATATTTACTATTTTTGTGCTTTACATGTGATACATTTGTTTTTGATTTTGTTAATTTCTCATGCTTGATATTTGTTACTGTTTTTCATTGTATATTTTTATGAAAAATATCATGTACACACCTGTTGTTTTCCATTTTACTTTTTACATATGAGAGAAATATTACAGACAATACAATTGTAAAAAGACAGCAATGAATGTTTTTGAGGATAATGTACCGTATTACCTTGATTTACACCCCCCCCTCGAAATACCCCCAGGTGTTTTCCAGCCAAGGAAAAAATAACCCCCCCTCGAAATACCCCCTGTCTGGAATGATATACATCATGTATGCAATGTACATGATGTATTTATTGATGCCAATTTGCATCGCAGATACACGTATACGTTAATATGTGTACAGCTGTACGTCTAAATACCCGATATGTCCCAATATATCCTATTTACCCATGTTTATTACCAGTTTTGGGTATGAAAAAGCATACTGTTTACTATGAATTTCCTGAAAATTTCTGATGAAATAATACCCCCCCCTTGAATAAGCCCCACCCCCCTCGAAATACCTCCCTCAAAATTTCCACTCTGAAAAAAAACCCCTGGGGGTATTTTGAGGAAATATGGTATGTGAATAATGCCTTAGTAAATGGAATCATGCATTAGGATCAGAATTTTGAAAAATGTAATGGGAACACAAACATTACAAACAAAAACATGATTATTGTATTTTGACCATATTTCTTGAGCTTTTCATAGCTGTAATTGTATTGCACAAACTTCAAAAAGTGAATGAGATTGAATAAGTGACTGTATTGGAAATTTGCAAGTGTGTATGAAACTATATCGATGTTGTAACATAATAGGAACTAGCTACTCACTAATTGCATGACATTTAACTACTTAACTAAGTACTTCACAAACATCTTGCTAAACCAATTTCCAAATGAATTAAACAAACTCAAATAAAATGACTTCAAAAGTAAACACTGCTATTCTCATTCACCAGTAATTACAAATAACACTGTTTGCACTGTTTAAAAAAATGCATGTTGAGTTTTCACAACGTGCCAGCATGTTGACAATATTCCTTAGCTCAATAGCAGTTTTTGCAATGCATGAAGCAGTTTTCCACTTTGTCTGTCATTATGGGAACAGTATGCATACACATTGTGAAAACTGGTGACACATGGCGACAGGTGGCGACAAGAAATGTCGCCACACATGTCGGCAGTTTTCCCAATATGCAAGCCACTGTGGAAAACTGTCGCCATGGCGACAAAAATGGTGTCAAAATGTCGCCATTTTTGTCGCCATATCAGTGAGTTTTCACACGGGTGGCCACTTTGAAAAAGTATCTTTAAACGAGACATGAATGGACCAGAGATGTGAAATTTGGAGGTCTTATGCAGAATTTTTTCCTCTATTTTGTGTAGAGAGATGGGCACTTAACGATATGTATTAAATGAGTAATAATTTTTTCAAATTTTTGAGTTTTCACATGGTTTTCATGGTGACAACCATGGCGACAGTAAAGAAATAGTAGTTTAGCACAAATAACGTCATGTTAGGAAAACTCAACTGAACTTTGACATGATATTTTTGGCATTTTTTGTAAAAATCATACATTTCAGACAGTGGCACACGTTACTACAACTTCAAAGGATTTTATTCATTGATACTTAGGGTGTCAACAAAAACTTTTCGGCGGAAAACGGGAATGAAAATTGAAAAATTTGCTGTAATTATGCTGGAAATACAAAAATTTACAAAATTGAGAACTTGCATGCATGTTTACCAGTTTCACTGAAACAGAAATACTTGAGAAAGAGAAAATTGAGCTGGAAAATGAATTTTTTTTTGAAAAGCAGACAAGTGGGCCAGAAAATGGAAGCGGAAATGGAAAAAAATTTGCCTGTGGAAAGCATAAACGGAAAATGGAAAGTTGACACCCTAGTTTTGACACCTCGCATGACACTTGCCATTTTACACGGTGATTTTACACAGTTTGTGACTGCCACCAGATGGGGAATGAGAAAGCACCGCTGCTCGCTCCAGATGAACAAATGCTTTGCAACCGCACAGTTTGTTTTGTTTTTGTTTTACATTTATCACTGTTTTGACATGTTTTTATTACAAAGAATGTATGCTAAATAATGCAGTTGGACTGGAGGGATGCGTATGACGGGCTGGATAACATGCAACATGGTGATCAATGACACGAGCGTGACCACAGAGGGTTGAGAGAGAAACTGAAGGAGTGGATGAAGACTACAGAGGGGGTTCTGCCGTGGATAAATTGGCAAAATTGTTGAATTTTTATAATTTTTTTATGACAGGTTTTGATTGTTCATGTGTGTGCTGCATGAATTGGTAATAAGTGAAAAGCTAAATGAAAATTTTACTACAAAGTGTAAATTATTTTTCACCTTCTGCATGCAACGTGGGAAAACTAAACATTTTAGCTTTTCAACTATACAATTAGTTGAGTTTGTGATTAATGCTTGATTTGGATTTCATGTGTTCCCGCATATTTTTGTCTTTCGATAAAAGTCTAATGAGCGCTCAGGGTAAAAAATTCAATTTTTAGGACATGTTTTAGTAAAAGAAATTGAAAAATATTTTTTTCGTTTTTTTATTGTGTAGATACATCACCCTTTTATTGACAATATACTGAATACATGCTGTGCCTTGTGTGAAAAAATTGCAGCTGATTGCCAAGTGATTAAAATTTTATTGATTTTTTTATGTCATACATGTTAAATTCATTCATTTTTCAAACTACGGTAATGACAGTGTGTGATTAGTACCAAATAAAAGAGAAAAAAAAACTGTACATGGCTCTAAATTTACAAGTATTACAAAGTAACCAATGATTTTATAAAAATTATTATATTCATGACTTTCAAAAATAATTTAAAAAAGAACAAAAGTAACTGGAAGCACAAAAATGTACATATATATACAGTTTCACATAGTGTATAACATGCAACATAAATAATGTTCCGGAAATCAATTTTTTTATGCTGCAAAACTCATTAAACTTTCACCATTTTTTTACAGTTTTCCCAAATGGGTGTCACAAAGGGATCATCATAAAAAAATTGCAAATGGCGGCCTCTTGCATCTGTTGCCTGCACAATGGGAAAACTAAATTGAGTTTTCCCACGAAAGTCACGCCGAAAACTAGTGTGTGTAGGCCCATTGGAAACGTCACATCTTATTTTGCCTCAAATCAACAACTCCACTGTGCACATAACTCAAGTGTGAGCATGACATTACAAAGCAATAAACAGTGAATAGTGGTGGCAGTGACGCGGTTGGCGCTTTGCCAACTGTCCGCCTCCTTGTCACTATGAACTTATAAATCCCCCCTCGAAATACCCCCCCCCAATTTACTGTATAGAGAATGTAATGGGGTTTGTGATCCGGGAAACGCAGAACGCATGTTAAAAACAATGACTGTGTTATGTTTAATGATGGCAAACCCTCCAGAAAAAAGTATTTAAATGTTTAATTATTTTTTCTGAAATCAGTTTTCGAATTTTCGAATTTTGCCCCAAAACATTTTTCGAATTTTCGAATTGAGTTTCGAATCGAATTTTTTTAAATAGTTTTCGAATTTAAAAAAAAAATTTTATTCAAAACTTAATTGAACTCGAAACTAAACGTTTTATGTCTTTATTGCAGCTCAGACACACAGCAAGTCAATTGTCAATTGATTTAGAACGTTGAACTTAAGAATACACATCATTGCCTCGAACCTGAAAATTCATCATTACCTGAAAAAATTCGAAAAGTCTTTTTGAATCTTTTGAAAAAAATCGATTTTTATGTATTTTTTTCACCGCGTGCTAAAAAATTTGAAAAGTCCAAAAAAAAATTCTTTCGAATCTTTTTTTTGCCATCGTTAGTTATGTTAGAACCGGTTACATACTGTCTACGTACATTTATAAATCCATACAATGGTCGTTTTTGTTGCATTTTTCGAAGTTTGTGTACGTTTCAAACAACAATTGAGTACTGGGATTTCGAAAAATTTCTGGCGAAATAATAACCCCCCCCCCTCGTTTAACCCCCCTCAAAATTTCCATCCTGTTAAAATAAACACCCCGGGGGGTAATTCGAGGAAATACGGTAGGCGTTTATCAGATAGGATTTTTCAATGCATAGAAAGGTAAAAATGGAGAAAAAAGTAAAAATGGAAAAAAATGTAGGAAAATTAGTGATTTTGAGTGAATATTAGAGCAAAATCACTGAAAAATATTCACTTTTACATATTCGATGGGAAATTTATGTTACTCACGTTTACTCATGAGTAAAAGTAAAAACTCTTTACTTGACGTTTTTTGTACTCAGGGGCGAGTAAAAAAGAAATAGGTACTTTATGTTTACGTATACTTTGAAAAAAAGTTTTGAACTTTTGACAAACTGGATATAAAATAATATAAAACTTCCCCGTGACAGTGAACGGATGCTCAAACTCGACCATTTGTGAGTGTTAACTAGTGGGAAAAGTGCAAAAAGTTTCATATTCGTGTGGAAATGTAATGGAGTATTTATTCAAATCAAAATAAACTGATGAGCTTTGGACACAAGCAACATCTGCATGTGCGCTTTCCTTGACTGAAATTACAATGCCATATCTTTATCCATTCACCTGTAATTAATGTTACAATTTAAAATCAATTTTACACCTGGTCAATTTTACACCCGAGCTGTAATCGCAGCATGGCGATCGATCAAAACACCCTGAACCAACGAAATGAACACTTAAATGCTCAATTCATTTGAATAATGCTTGTGCGTTTTATTTAGGGCACCACAACAATATTTTTAATGCCAACACGTTCAATATTCCACGCTACAGTCATGAATTATTGTCAGCAAAATCGCTGTAAATATATATTATATTTAGGCAGGTGCACAAGAAGTCAATGGACACCTATTAAAAATTACCTTTTTTTACTTTGCACATGATTTTACTTTTGCTAGTCTTTTCACCATAAAACATTGGACCATTTCGCCAGTATAACTGTATAATTTTTGGTTCATTATACAGATGGGTTATGGTTAGGGTGTCAAATTTCCATTTCCGTTTTCCGTTTCCACTTTTCCGCAGGAAAAGTTTTTACCTTTCCGTATTCCGTTTCCGGCAGCTGAAAATTTTTTACCTTTCCGTTTTCCGGCAGCTGAAAATTTTTTACCTTTCCGTTTTCCGTTTTCCGGCAGCTGAAAAATTTTTACCTTTCTGTTTCCATTTTTCCAAGCCATTTTTCCATTTTCTGGATCGATTTTCAGTTTTCTGGCATTTTTCCATTATTTTTCCAATCTGTATTTATCTTGTTTCACTATGGTGTTTTTAACTACCAGGTTCTTGTTTCCTTCATAATTTTTATCTGTATCCAAATCTGTAAAAAACACAAAGTAATTTTGGACACATACTTTGCAGTCTGCTGAGTATACTTTTTACTGTTCATATACATAAAAGTTCACTTTTGCTAAATTCTTATTGTTGTTGTAGTGTACTTTTGCTACCTTTTGATGATTTTTTGTCAGTTCAGTTAAGCTTGAATTACAAGTGAAGTTACTGGCATGATTTATAGTTGCAGAATGTACAGCTACCACAATCAAAGCCAAACAGGCAAACTTGCATGCAGGTTTTCCTCCTGCAAATTTGTCCATTTCCATGCAAATATCACTTTATTGTTTCCTTTTCCATGAAAATTTCGTTTTCCATTTTCCGTTTTCCGGCATTTCAATTTTCCGTTTTCCGGCTGATATTTTTTTTCTACCTTTCTGTTTTCCGCTGAGTGAAATTTATTTACCTTTCCGTTTTCCGCGATCCGGCCGATAAATTTTTTTGACCTTTCTGTTTTCCGTAAAAAAATTTTTTTGACACCCTAGCTATGGTATATCACAAATCCTAACATGACCACAAATAATAGTGTAGGCATACTCCAATAAGAGGTATCTTATAAAAGCAGGTGCAATTTGGGCCTTTTAAACTTTGACAAAGTTAATGATATTTAGACATCCATAGGTAAAATAAGTATGCCTCTAAAAAGGCACAGCTGGCAGCATGCCAGAAATGTATATAATCATAGACATGACCAAATATGGCTGACAACGATGAAGTGTGTGGTAGGCAACAATGGAAAAAAACAGAAATTGAACACAGAAACTTATTGAGTTTCTGTGTTTTTGTTTTACACAGAAACACGGAAACTCATAAATTTTGAAAAACTCAAAACTCAAATGAGTTTTTTTTTGGAGAACACAGAAACACATAAACACGGAAACACAGAAAAGTTTTTTTGAGTTTTTGGGTGGCTCCCCTCGAAATACCCCCCCCCCCTCGAAATAGCCCCCTCTGGGATGATGTGCATCATGTATCCAATGTACATGATGTATTTATTACTGCTAATTTGCATCGCAGCTACACATAGACTGTACTAGGTTGTGTAGCTATCTACATGTTTATTTCAAATATATCCTGTTTGTATGCATTTATAACCTGTTTTGGGTACGTAAATGATCCTTACAAATTATACTATTTTCTATGATCCTTACAAAACTTTCTGATGAAATAATAAACCCCCATGGGGGTATTTCGAGGTAAATGGTAGTTGTAGTTCAAATCAATTCCGTAGTCTTCCATACAGTGCACATCCATTGAAGAATTTTGGAGTACTGCGTAAATTGTCGTTTCTGGGCATTTTGTTGCTGGTGTTGTGATGTTGATGTCCTCATTGTGGACTTTTTTGACACTTGAATGAATACACAAATGTTATGTGGGGTTGAAACATGTGTAAAACCAATATTTTATAAGAAACCACTGTTTCCAGATCAAAATGCTGTAAATCGAAAAAAAATTTGGGAAAACTCAAATTTTTTGGGAAAAAAAAACTTCTTTTTTTTAGATTTTTTTTTTTTAAGAAAAAATTTTTTTAGAAAAAACAACAACAAAAACTCGAGTTTTTACAAAAAACACAGAAATAAAAACAGAGTTACTCAAGTTTTTTTCGAGGAAAAAAACTCAAAACACAGGTATTCATTTTTGAAAAACTCAAAAGACAGAAAGTGTTTTTTTTGGAGAACTTACCCATCGTTGGTGGTAGGGCCAGCATTATGAAGTGTCTTTTCCAGAATTTTGGAAGTAGCTTAATTGGTGAAGTCAAGGTAGGTGAAGTATGTGGAAGAAACTTTACCAAAAATCTCACAACACTGTGGAAGTGTGTGGACTGTGCAGTGGAAATGTCACAAGCCATTTTTTGCCGTGAAACCCACACTTATTCTCATTGTCCAAATACTTTCTGAACACTAATTTTGTACACGCGCGCTCGCACCACATGTTCATGGGCAAATTCAACTGCTTGCTGCAGTGGAATGAAAAGCTTAAAGGATGTGATATTTGCCTTTGTGCTTCAGCTATTCCATAACATTGCACATTCTCTTTACTTCATAAATACAATGATTTTGTATGTGTTTTTCCTGTGTGTATTTAGTGTGTATGGGAATTTCACCTGTCTGTTGCATATTGATTGTCATGTGATATAAACATTATTAGAAAATGTATACATTATACCTAATATCCTCCAAATAACCCCCCTCCCCCCTTAAACCATTCACCCAGTTCTGAGTGAGTTGTGGAAAACAGCCCCTACAAGTAACCCATAAATTCTGATCGCGATTTGAAAAAAAAATGATTTCTTTTCATTTGTTTAGAATGGTAACTGTTTCTTTTCTGGCCACGAAATTTTTTTTCCATTTCCGTTTTTCCAGGTCATTTTCCGTTTTCCGGCTAAATTTTCAGTTTTTCTGGCTTTTTTCCGTTTAGAGTTCCGTTTTCCGGCCGCTGAATTTTTTTCCCGTTTCCGTTTGCCGTCAAAAAATTTTTTTGACCCCCTACTCATGATACACCATAAAACGCCATGAAAAGTGGCGCCTTTAATGGCTTTTTTGTCGCCATCAAATGGTGCCAGTGCCATGGCGCCATGCCATCATTATTCATCATGATTAGGTACAAATTTTTACTATACTTTGCCGCGCCTTCTATTTTTGTGTATTTATTAACTTGAAGTCCGAAGAAGTCTGATTATTTTCCCAACCTTTGTTGTTTGTTGATATTGTCTCTGAGTTCAGTTACCGTATTTCTCATAATAGCATGGCATACCTTCAATAGAAGGGCACCTCCAATAGAACGGCAGGTAGAAATTACATTGGAAGACTGCCAAATCATAAAAATATTTGAAAAATGGGTGGTAAGAACCTCCAAGGTTATTATTCAGGGGTTGCTTTCACATTTAGTTTTGTGTGTATCGATGCTCTGATATAAAGATGTTGCTCATGTTTCATTAGAAATACATCGTTCAGATGAAAAATGTGTAAAAAGTTTGTGTAAAAGTAAAAAGTGTTAGCAATAGAACGGCAGCCTGCAATAGAAGGGCAGGTAAAAAGTATACGAAAATATAGAACGGCGCTCTTTTAGTTTTAGGTATTATACGAAATATGGTAAATTATAGAAAGATATTTTAATTAAAGCCCGCCCCTCCATAGACTTAAGCTTAGAGCCTTAGAGAGGCAGCATAGTGTGCACAACATATTGGTTTTTGGATGCATGTAATATCGACTTGTGTACGTATTTATACTCGGCGGAACGCAAGCGTAAAGTATGCGTCCAAAATTACTTGTCTTAGTCAATGGGCCCACACACGCTAGTTGACATCAAGAACAAATGTCAACTGGTGCATAGTTGTTAAAACGTATTTACTTTTACTCGATAAATACGTATACTCGAGTACAGAGTAAATACGTTTACGTTTTCCCCGAAAAAAGTTCAAGTACTCGCCTTTACGTATATTTCTTGAAAGTACTGGAGTACAGAAAACGTATTTTGGGTCATCTTTTATATAGATTTTTAAAGGCATAGAAGGGAAAAAAAGAGAAAATATGCTAATAATATGGGAAACTAGTCAAAAATTGGTATACCGTATTTCCTCGAATTACCCCCGGGGGGTTAATTTTTTCAGAGTGAAAATTTTGAGAGAAAAACGTGAAAAATGCAACAATAACCACCATTTATAAGTTTTTACAGCCTTATATAAGGATGTAGATGGTATAAACGATGTTCTAACGTAACACAGTAAGTGTTTTGAACGTCTGTTATGCATTTCCCAGACCACAAATTCATAGTGCCCATTTTGAGGGGGGGGGGGTATTTCGAGGGGGGTATTTCGAGGAAATACGGTAAAACCATATATATAGTCAAAAATTGCATAAAATAGGCAAAAAGTAACGAAAATGAGTGATTTTGAGCGAAAATTTTGGCGATATTTCACAAAAGTACTCACGTTTACGTTTTCTGAGGGGCAAAGTATGTTTACTCACGATTACTTATACTTACAATAACTACATTATATACTTACAATATAATTACACGTGAAAATTGGGGCAAAATTTATCAAAAATACACACTTTTACGTTTTCCGGGACAAAAGTAATTTACTCACGTTTACTGATGAGTAAAAGTAAAAAAATAAATACTTTACGTTTTCTGTACTCACCTGTGAGTAATAAATACTTTGCGTTTTCTGTACTCACCTGTGAGTAAAAAATACTTGACGTTTACGTTTACTTTTGAAAAAGTTCAGTACTTTTAACAACGCTGATCCCCGGACACACAGAATAGCAATCGCTAAAATCGATCACGACGAAAAAGTGCTATTCACTCCCTGGAAATAAAGTCCACGCTGTTGAGAAAAGTAATGGGGTATCATATGAAAAAGAAGCAAAAAAACAACAACAAAAAATCACCATTTTTGGCTTTGAAAATAGTAATCCTGATCCATTCATGGCCTGCACAAATTTATTCCATTCACCATTCCAAATACAATAGTATTTAAACAGAGCAAAACATTACGCCCACTTGTTTCCCAATACAGGAACATTCATATTCAGATGTGTATGGGCTGGTTTGTAGCTGCATGCAACAGCTTTCATAGACAATGAGTATAACATTTTAAACAAACCACTCAATTGGAGCTCTTTATGTGTGAGTGGCCTGGGGTCACTTCCAAACAGTGTAAAATACCCTGTAAAATATCAAATTAAGTTTTTCATTGGACTTTTTGCATTTTACATAGGCTTTTGACGCTTTGCGATACATTTGACATTTTACAGGGCATTTTACATGTCTTCTGACACTTTGCATGACATTTTACATTTTACAGGATATTTTATAGTGTCTGGCATCTAGTCCCAGTACTCATACTTACCTAATATCACATTTATGAAAGCAGATTCACATTTACCATGTATACTTGATTATCTCCCCTTGAATATTTCCCCATGTTTGATTGGTGTGTACAGAATATTATATGTATAAAGACAGACTGATGATGCATATTTATGCATATAATGTGTTAGTGTACACAGTATACCTGTATGCCATGTGTAGTGATGGAAAAAGCACCAGGAGTTTGGCGCCAAGCGCCAAAAGCGCCATGGCACCATTCCGTGACTAGCCATGTGTGGTTTAACTGGTGGCTAATTGCCAGTTTTTAATGTATTGCAATGTCAGAAATGTTGTTGTACATTCTAGTGTAAGCCCCCTCCCCCTTGAAAAGATTTTGCCTAAAAAAATCTGGCAAAAATAATCCCCTATACAACTAAATGATAATATACAGCACATTTACAGATCTGCTTTCCAAAAAAAGTTTTTACAAAGTTGATAGTTATAATCAAGTTACAATCAAATATACCAAATTCAATATCAAGAAAACATTCCCATTGCAATATGACAAGCAAATGAGTGGCAAATGAGTGACCTAAGGTGTGCTCACCTCCAATGATGTTCCAGGGCACATATTTTATGTATGCCGTGTACAGTATGATCTGAAATTTCTGCGCTATGCTACCCATCCACAAATGGGCAAATATCCGATCTGTATGCACGCTGCACATAAAATGCCATCATTTCTTTGGTTTGATTTGATGTTTGAAATAAAATTTCAATAAAATTTCTTTGTTTGTGGTGTATACAGCGGGTTTTGTCGATTGTCATGGAAAAAAGCATTAGTAATATTTTTTCATGTGCAGGGTTGGTTTTAGTAAAATAATTTTTACCCAAATTTTAATTTTATTTATTTACCATTTTTTTCCGATTCTACAATTTTCCATTTTATTCATGTTTTATTTGTTCGTGAAATTTTGCCAACACTGATCATGTGACTTTCCAAGAAAGGCATATAAAAATAAATACATTTTAATTTTGGTTACATCTATGATACATTTCATTTCCTATCCATTTTAATCTTTTTATATCCTACTTTCTGGAACACATATTTTGTTTAAAAAAAATAAATTTAGAATTGCAAGACTCTGAATATTTCCTTGATTTAATAAAAGTTTCAACAAAACTCCAAGTTTTTCAACCTTGTGTACAACTAATCATTTCCCATGTGGCAGACACGAGCACAAATTCAATTTAGGTATGCTGCATCAATGCAAATTTCTCACCACAGAAACACAACACTTTAATTTTTGCACACTTTCTACACTTCACAATTCACATGTAGAGCAGTACCCACTGGCCCATGCAGGAAGTCAGCGTTCCTGCATCTCATTTCCAAGTGTGTCATTCTACAAGCTGATCATTCTGCAAGCTTTCTCAGTTTTTATAACATGGTGTTAGAGTGAATCATCTATGAAAATTCAACAGACTACAAGCAACACATTTTTTCTCTTTGGATAGAAGTATACTCTGCATTCAGTGTAGTTTACATTTGCACATACCTGTACCTTATGTGCTCATTCTGACAATCAGCTAGGGTGTTTCTATATTTGCCAAACAGAATACCTAACTGGGATGTTTCCGCAATACTGTCTATGCAGCAGTGAATACTGTGTGACAAAATGAGGCCATGTTACCTAAGTGATCTGAAGCCACACCACCTAATAAAGTCTGTTTGCAGTTATCTGAATTTTGCATGTGTGCATGCAAAAAAGAGTTCTCCATCAATGATACAAAGCTTGTTCAATTAATTTTGTGTCCCAAAAATAGTAATTCTAGGTATACATTTATTCGAGTCATGTATAAGATGTTTTCCCAAGCATTTCTATGTCACACTCTCCAATTGAAACTGCATGCAATGTGAAAATCATTGCATAAAGATCTGAATATTCATGTCATTGTTTACAACATAAAAATCATGAAACACTTTAAGCATGTTAAATGCAACACTTGTAAAATGAGCTAGCATCAGTGGTCATTTTTCTGCAGTAAAACACATGTTTGGCATGAGTAAATTGGATAGTTAGTTACTGTGTTTATTTGAATTATTCCCCAGGGACTTGTTCCCATAAAAAGTTGCGTGGCAATAAAAATAATAATTAATCGATAAGAAAATTTCACATTTCAATCGTCTATTAGATAATTAGGTAAATTTACTTACTTGGGTAAAATGTTACCTAATAACTGTAATCAGGTATTTAGAATACAGGTAACTATTGCACACAAATTTGTGTAGAATTTACAAAAGTTGGAAATTCCACACGCTTTAGTTCACGCAATTTCTTCCCTGTTCGTCCAATGTAATATAAATTTCAATTTGGAACCATGAATATCACACTGTGACCTATCACAGTTTGTGTTCGTGGCATATACATAATTTGTACAAATTCTGCGGTTTGAATTTGATGTGTCTTTGATGCTTACATATGTTTTTTTTCTACGCTATGATTTAAATATGCATATCGTTTTTGTTTGCTCTAGGTACATTGATAGCTAAGAAACTATTTAAATCGTTATCTCTGAATAGCAATGACTTATTTCTGTAGAAAATTGGAACATTTAGACACGAATACTTATGTCTAGTAATGGAAAAAGCGCCATGGCGCTTTTCTGAACCACGGTGCATAGCACCAATGGCACCAAGAAACAATGGCGCCCAGCGCCAAAAGCGCCATGGCATTTTTGCTTTGGAAATAGCGCCAAGCCTAGCGCCATTGCAATGCATTTTAAAGTACCGCTTTTCTATCACTATTTATGTCTAAAGTTCGAACCTCACTGGATGGATTTCTTTGTTTTATACTTGATCATCACATTCCGATTTTTTAAAGTGAAATTAAACAACGTTGCATTAGTTTGGCTCAGTGCCAAGTTGCATTGGCACAGTTGCCAAGTTGCACTTGCTGCGGTTGAGGATGGCGTTCAAACGTTCAAACAATTCTAACAATAAATCACTCACTTTTTACACTTCAATCACTTCATTTTTACAACTCTGAAAAAAAAACATTTTCAAAATCCCAGGCAAAAAAGACACCAAATTTAACCCTCAAAATCACAATTCCCCTAAAAATGGAAGAATGCTGCCCCTTTGCCTACGTGCGCATAATTCGTCTGTTTACGCGTGGCAGTAGGGCAAATCAGGGTACGACCAGGATAGGCGGAAAATTCGTTGAAGATGTGCCCTACGAGAAGAGGGTTACTAGTAGTAGGATTGGCGCCGATTCAGTGGCGGAAAAAGTGAGTTTTTGGGGGATTTTTCGAGGTTTGTGTGTTGTGTTTTTGCTTTTTGTTTGGTGATAAAAATGTATTTGGCACATTTTGTTAATGTTTTTTGGTGATCCTGTATATAGTAACAAAATTCGAGGGGGGGTAATTCGAGGGGTGATAATTCGAGGTAATAACGTACCGTATTTCTTCTAATAGAACTGCATACCTCCAATAGAACGGCACCTCCAATAGAACGGCAGGTTTTGGCACCTTTTTACACCCACGAAAAGAATAGAATGGCAGTCTCCAATAGAACGGCGCCTCCAATAGAACCTCAGGCTGATATTACGCTGTAAGAGTGCCAAAACCCAAAAATATATGAGAAATTAGTGTTTAGAACATCCAGGCTGTTTTCACATTTGGTTTTGTTTGAATTGATGATCTGATAATAAAATGTCGCTCATGTCTCACTAAAATTACTACCGTATTTGCTTGAATAATCCCCCAGAGGGATTATTATTTCGTCAGACCTTTTTGAGGGGGGAACTATACGAGGGGGGGGGCAATTATTCAAGAGGGGGAATTATTATTTCGTCAAACTTTTTAAGCCTGTTTCTATCAACTCATTTCATGCAATATGGTTTATAAACACAATAACGTACCATTTTTGTTAAAATTAGGTACAACATATTTATCAAATCTTTAAAGGGGGGATTATTCAAGGGGGGGGAATTATTATTTCCTCACTCGTCTTACAGGGGGGGGCTATTCGAGGGGGGGAATTATTCAAGGGGGGAACTATTCAAGCAGATACGGTATATTCAAATGAAAATTGTGTGAAAATGTTTGATGAAAAAAATATAACGGCAGCCTCCAATAGAACGGCAGGTAAAAAAGTTGACGAAAAAATAGGACGGCGCCGTTCTATTAGAAGAAATACGGTATGTGACTAATTCTATGCTAAAAATTATTTCCCAAACCATTTTTAGTCCAATTTACTTGTTGTGATAAAAATATGTGCTGAAGTGTAAGCTGTGCCGTCATTTGGCAGGCTTACATAAATATTTACTTAATTCATCATAGAATTTGTAGATTTCTTCTACCAAATCGCTCATTCGTTCCCAATTGCAGGAAACCAGCTCCAACAAGTCACTTTCACCAGAAAAACAGAAGCCCAGTTCGCCGAAAAATTGCGGATCAATACATTTTAGACTGGACTATGACTTTAAACAGGGAAAAGTGTGTTTAATTATTTAAATTTTTCTTTTAAATGTAATTTAAATTTGAATATTTAAAAGCAGACACATTTTTCGGTGTGTATGGTTTCTGTGCAAATGTGTTTGCACGTGTAAAAGTGAGCTGTGGAAAATGTTACCATTGGAATTGTACACCCAGCTGCAGAGTTGTTGAAAGTACCGAACTTTTTCAAAAGTTAACGTTAACGTAAAGTATTTATTTTTACTCACACGTGCGTACAGAAAACGTAACGTATTTATTTTTTACTTTTACTCATGAGTAAATGTGAGTAAATTACTTTTGTCCCCGGAAAACGTAAAAGTGGGTATTTTTGAGAAATTTTGCCTAAATTTTCACTCAGAATCACTACTTTTTGGATGTTTTCACCACCAAATTCACTAGTTAATGTGTTTTTGCCAATTTTTATGCTATTTTGGATATTTTGTCCATATTTTAAGCTTTTCTCTCCCTTTGGTTCCTTTATGCCTTGAAAAAGCCTATGAACCTGTTTGAAATACGTTTTCTGTACTCGCGTACTTTCAAAAAGTACGCGAGTAAGTGCGTACGGGTATTTTTTTCGGGAGGAAACATAAACATATTTACACAGTACTCGAGTATCTGTATTTATCGAGTAAACGTAAATACGTTTTAACAACTATGCCCAGCTGTGCACTGGACATTGCCCAAGCCAATGCACAAATCATGCACACTACCAATACTCGTGTGCAGCACGCAAAACACGCACACATTTCCACGTGCAAACCAACTTGCACAACCATCCAATCCAAGCATATTCGGAATTGGGCGCACACACGCCAGTTGACCTTGCAAATTCCTGTCAACTCAATGTCAAGTAAATCACACGATAAAATGTTTAAAGCATCACACTCAACTGAAACAATGAAAATTAAGTGTCACGATGTAAAATCAACTATGCGCTATATCAGATATGAAAGTTGAAACTACATAAGTCCCTAAAATTTAGTTGACACGAATTCAGTTGACATCCGGCGTGTGTGGCGCCATTCACGCACTTTTTTGCAGCTACACGTCACAATTGTAGAAGCAAAAGATTTGTCACCAATGGATGAAGATGGCACATCAGATCCTTATGTAAAAGTTTACTTGGAGCCAGAGAAAAAGCCGAAATTGAAGACCAAAATTGTGTCAAAGACTTTGTGTCCGATTTTTAATGAAACGTTTACTTTCGACGTTGGTTTCGTCCACTTTCGTTATTTTTTTATTCGTCTGTGAACTGAGGAAGTTTCCACTGCGAGCGCTTTTTTGTTCGCAGTCACATTTTTACTTTTAAATGTATTGTGAACAAATGACACAAATTAATTAAGATCACTTATTCGATGACTTACGGTAGTGCTAAATTTGGTGTGTTGCTAAATATGTATGACAATATCCAACAAAACCAATCAAATTATGACAAAACATCTCGTGACCAAACGACACAAACCGAACTAAAATCACCATCCAAACCACAGCTGGACTACAAATCGATGAGCGGTCACAATTTAATGTTTGTCGTTTTCGACCACGACGCACTGTCAAAAGACGACCGAATAGGACAATTGCGAATGCATTTGGGCACGTGCGATTTGGGACAAGTTTTGGATACATGGAGCGATTTGAGCACGCCCGAGGATGAAGTGGAAATGGTCGGTTTTTGTTTTTATTGTCGATTTTATGGTCAATGAAGATTGAAAATTAATTTATTTGGGCATGAAAGTTGATAAATCCATTGGCATGCCGTATTACCTCGAATTAACCCCCCTCAAAATACCCCCACGTCAAAGCGAGCTGGGGAAATAATACACCCCCTCAAATAAGCCCCCTCGAATTGAACCCACTCAAAATTTGCTGGCGAAATTATTAACCCACTGGGGGGGGAGGGGTATTCCGAGTAAATATGGTATCTCACAAATAAAATACGGTAGTAACTGTACATAAATTTCACTAAGAACAAGAAGCTATCTCCGGTTTTTAAACATTGCACAAATTTTCTTAAAGCAGACCCATAAACTTTTCGCCAGATGGCTATCCTTACAGATGGCGAAATGCACAATCCAGCAGAGTTGTTAGAATTACTGAACTTTTTTCAAAAGTATATGTAAACGTAAGTATTTTTTTTTTACTCACCACAAAGTATCGAAAACGTAAAATACTTTTTTTTTACTCGTACGTACGCGTAAATTCGGGTACTTTTGTTGCGAGTGTAGAAACGACCACTTTTCGTCATTCCTGACGCTACACCTTTCGTGAGGCGTCAATATTATTTTAAGTGGGTGTAAAGTGGGCACTTTTTCATGCGTGTACCGCACAACATATGTTTTTGTTTAAGAAAATGATAGAAAACATAGTTTTCAGGGTCTTTTTATTGTAGGAGATAAAAATAGCAAGAATAGCGGCAACAAAAATGTAACCTAACTCATCCAAATCTGGTAAATCACTAGAAACACTTCTTATAATTGAAGCGAATGAAAAGCTCCTTCTCTAATGTTTCGGGAGCGAGGTGCAACCTTTTGCCAACACAAACCAGTGCCCAGCTTCATCCAGCCCAGTTCACCCCCAGCTGGGATTTCAGCCGTACTGGATGAATCATCCATTCCATCGTCGCTCTCGCGACTCCTTTCCACTTCTATTGTCTCCGCAGCCATTTCGATTTGGTTGCGTTTTTTTATTTTAAAGCGCGCTACCCCCGCGTATCTTTTATATTCAACGGAACCACGTCTGTAAATACATAGCACTGTAGTCACTTTATAAATATCCCCCACATTGAAGTTTCTGAAATACATTTTATGTACGCGTATGCTTTGAAAATGTACGCGTACGAGTGCGTACGGTATTTTTTGAAAAAGTATATGTAAACGTATTTACCGCGTACGCGCGTACGCGTATTTTTCGAGTAAACGTACGTACCTTATAACAACTCTGCAATCCAGAACTTTTGATGTTGCTAAGCTCCCGAACTTAAATACAGCCTCCCCCTTTCAAAGGAGTTTACAAAACTGGGTAAAAAACAGCTATTGATAGCAAAATCAATACATGCTGAATAATTGACTGGATTCAAAAATTTCGATATAATCACATGCAAAGTTCCGTAGACAAAGGGCACCCAATTCCAGATTTTTAATAATTTGAGCTAAAACGATAATTTTGCAAATATCATGATAAGTGATGTAAAAGCGCCATGGCGCTGGCGCCTGGCGCTAGCGCCAAAGCAAAAAGCGCCATGGCGCTTTTGGCGCTTGGCGCTATATTTAACCGACGCCAGGAACAAAATGCCTGGCGCTGGCGCTTTGCTCTGGCGCCATTGGCGCTTGGCGCTAAGGGTCAGAATAGCGCCATGGCGCTTTTGGCGGTTGGTGCCAAAGTTCTGGCGCTTTTCACATCACTAATCATGATAAAATAATCGCTGAAACAAATTCACAACAAACACACGTTTTCACTTAAAAATACCCCAAATACCCCCTTGAAAATCCCTTAAAAATGTTTCAGAAACAACGTTTGGGTGATTTATGTTTTTCGCTGCGCTATCGAGGTACAGACAAAACTGGCAAATTGACAGTGACTATTTTGGAAGCTAAAAATCTGAAGAAAATGGATATTGGTGGATCTACGGGTGAGTGAATTTATTAAATCAAACATTCAGCTTTTTAAAGTTTAAAAGCTTTTTCAGTGAAATTCGAAAAGCAATTCCAGAAGAATAAAATTCCAAAAACATCAAAATTTAAACACCATCCCAAAATCCAAAAAAATCCATCCCACAATTTCAGATCCCTACATCAAAATCTACCTGTGCATGGGAAACAAAAGACTTGCAAAAAAGAAAACTACTGTAAAAAGAAACACAAGGTGGCCATATTACAATGAGAGTTTCCAGTTTCCATTGCCTGCAAATCAGATTGATGTTGGGTTTTTTTAATTTAAAAACTGTCATTTGTTTATTATATATCCTCGAATAAGCCCCCCTTCAAATAACTCCGTGTTAGCCAAGTGAGAAAAAATAACTCCACCCCTTGAAAAACTCCCCCTCTCTCCGAAAGACATTATATGTAGGTATAAAAATTTTATCATGTATTGACAGTTAAGAACAGTTTAGGTATCCTTTTGCAAGTGATGTTCACTACCATTGATTTCATTGCTTGAATTATGGAATCTTTTATTCTGACATAAAGTTTTATAGAAATAATTTGAAGGTTCATAGATTTTTTAAATATTCTGACGAAAAAAATACTCCTCCCCTCTAATAACCCTCTTGAGTAACTCCCTCCCAAACAGGGTTGGTTTTTATAAAAATTCATTTTAGTAAAATTGTATAAAAATTGTATAAAAATTTTATTATAATTTTATTCTTGTTTCATTTTATTTTATTTTATTTTATTCCCAAAAGTCATTAATTAAATAAAATGACACATATTACTAAAATTTTACAAAAATTTTACAAATTTTTTACAAAAAATCAGAAACATGCATGCAAGGCCAGAAAAATGTTATACTTAGACCTATACATGAAAAACCTGTGACAATTTTTTCCTTACTTTTCAAAAGTTGCATGCAGTATGTATTGTTAGCTAGCTGCAAGTGTAAAGTGACAATTATTGATAAGAATGGTTTGCATTTTCAGTAGAAGGACTACTGGAGTGTGCTGGGCACATTTGTAAAATGTCATGCAAAGTGTCAATTGTCATGACAAATGTAAAGTAAAGTATCAATTGTCATGCAAAATATCAAGTGTCATGTAAAATTTCAAGCAAAGTGGCAATTGTCATGACAAATGTCATGCAAAGTGTAAATTGTGTATCCAAACCTTGTGTTTTTGTATCCATAGTATGTTTTATATCCAAATCTTATGTTTTTGTATCCAAATGTTCACATAAGAGTTGGAGTCAACAACAACATAATTTGGATACAAAACATAAGATTTCGAAATAAAACAAGAGATTTGAACACAATTTGCTTGACAATTGATACTTTAATTTTTACATGTCATGGCAATTTACACTTAACTTTACATTTGTCATGACAATTGACACTTTGCATGAAATTTTACATGACATTTGACACTTAACAATACTTGGGACTGCCCCCAGATCCATGAATAAACAGGTAGAGACTCAAGCAATGAGACAAAATTTTACAAAAATATGGATTTTTATACAATTTTACAAAAATATGAATTTTTATACAATTTTACAAAAAAATTACAAAAATTTGAATTTTTATACAATTTTTATTTTTATTCTTAAATTTTCCATTTTATTTTATTCTTGAATATTCCATTTTATTTTTATTTTTTTCCTGAGATTTTGCCAACCCTGCTCCCAAACACTTCTGACAAAAAATACATCCCAGGCCCCGGGGGTCTTATTCGAGGATATACGGTATGAGACGCGAGTTTCACCAACCGCTATCCAAATTGAAAAACTTTTTTATATTTGCACCCCCCCCCCCAGAAAGTGCACCTAATAGTCAGCGCTTGGGACTACGACGCCATAGGTCAAAACGACTTCATAGGGCAATGTGTCTTGGCTTGCAACAAAAACACCCCCCATTTGGGTGCGGAGGGGTTCAAACATTGGGTTGAAATGATGCAAAGTCCCAGACCCGTGGTGAAATGGCACCCGTTGGAAGATTATAGTGAGAATAGTTGATTTCGTCGGCGGTACACACCAGAGTTGGAAAAACGTATTTACGTTTACCCGAAATACCCGGTTATTCGGGTATTTATACTTACGTTTACGTTTACGTTTTCCAAAAATACCATTACGTTTTGTTACGTTTTCCTGGCACAATTACCCGGGTACCAGAGAAAACGTAAAAATCCAGCTACACGAAACCACGCGTCTGTGAAATATGCTCTATTACCGCAGGACATATTGATTTTGTGTAAATAGTTATGCCACTGCACCTAAATAATGCCAATTATGTTGTGTAATTGTCTTTTTGACAGTGAAAATATTGTGAATAAATGCAATCAATCAATTGTAAATGTAATCAATGTGTCAATTTTGGGATATGAACAGTGTCTAGGAATGTGTTACCTATAAATACAAGCAGAAGAGTGGAATGTGTGTATGTATTTCTGTTGTGGATTTTAAAATCATTCACTGTTTTGTTTTATTCATATCCTGCCGAAGTTTTGCAGTAAATTTGATGAAGAAGTGTGCTAATCCATGTGTTTCCTAAACTGCGAGGCCATCAGCACCAACATTCGTAAACGAATAGACCAACATTTAAATAAGATTTTTTTGTTTGCTATGAAATGTAAGTGAAAAATGTGGATGGAAATTATGTATACATTGTTGAAAATGTTTCAACAATGGTTTTTTCAGAAGCTCTGCTCATATGTGGCAAATTTTTGAAATTTTTACGTTTACGTTTTTTTTATACGTATTCCTTGGTATTTTAAAAATACCTTACGTTTTAGTATTTATACTTTAGATTTGGAAAAGGTATTTACGTTTACGTTTACGTTTTCCAAAAATACCAGTATTTGAACAACTCTGGTACACACACTAGTCAGCTGCCAGTTAGAGGTCTCGTAGATTTGGACCCCCCCCCCCCCCCGCGGGGGTTCAGATAGATAGTAAATCGCTGAATCTGCTCCCCACGGATAGATAGCTGAAACATTTTCTGGGGGGTGGGCGGAGTTTAGGTATGGGTAAAAAAGGTATGGAAAATGGGTAAAAAGGGATGAAAATATGCGACTTTGAGCAGAGATTTGGATAAAAGTTCTCAAAAATCACCCAAAACGATTAATACCTAGATAGCTGCCCGATTATGGGGGAGGAGTTCATGGGAAGTACGTAGCTGTTAGTAAACTGAAAATTTAGTAAGCTCATAAATCTACATTTTGAATGGCATTAGAGTTTACTGGAATTAGGTGTCCATCAACTACAATTGATGAAGGGTAAAAAAAACCATTCCAGTAAACTGAAATGTGTTCAAGGCTAATTTATTAATTTACTAAATTTTCTAATTTCATTAGTAAACTAATGTGTGGACCAAGATTGTGTAATGGAAAGTAACTGTTTTGTGATAAATAAATATAATAACCACACATGCTTTTTAAAGTGTGAAAGCATATTGATATTTGTCATACTTGGTGAATGATTTGCTGCTGTTTGAATTTATACGTGGTGCAATTTTTTTGTTTTTTTTTGTACCATACCTGTCTATTATATTGAAATTTACTTTCATTACTGATCGAACAAACGCTTTCTGTGATTCCATTCAAAAATGTGATAATGCTCTTTGATCAAGCTGAATTTTTTTCACGTGCTATCCCGCAGAAAATGCTAAATATCACGTCTCTATACTGTGCCTATCAACCTTCTAATGTAAATAGCAATTAAATATATTTATTGTTGTGTACACTGGATCCGTGTATTTCATCAATAGCCTAGGAAACTAAAACAAACAAACTGACAAATTTTAACGTCACACAGGTAGTGATGGAAAAGCGCCAGAAAAAAATGGCGCCAGGCGCCAAGGGCGCCATGGCGCCATTCTGAAAGTGGGCGCCAAGCGCCAAAAGCGCCATGGCGCCATTCAGAAAGTGGGCGCCAGGCGCCAGGGGCACCACGGAAAGTGGGCGCCAAACGCCAAGGGCGCCATGGCGCCATTTGATAAATAGGGCGCCAGGCGCCAAGGGTGCCAGAATAAAAAAGTGCCTACAACACCATGCGTGTGCTGAAAATGTTTCTACAGCACCATTGTATGCGCATTCACTTCTTAATTCGCGTTCTCCAGGATGTAATGAACAAAAACAAGGCTAGGAACAAAATTTTTTTGATTAAAATCCACATGACGAATTCAAACGCAATGGAAATTGTCATTTGACAACAATCCATTCATTACAAATAGGTAGACCTTTCCAAACAATGTTTCCTAATTGCAACGATTTAAATCCGTTCATTTATGATTTTGCAAGTTAGACGGTCCATCATTCTTGTCTTCTGATCCGTCAGACAGATCTGATGAACCGTTGGACGAAAGATTTCCACCTACTCACACCACTCCGTCCATTTTTCTGGCGAATTTAGATCATCCACGGATGCGTTTTTCATTTTTTTTCGTTTACACAGCTAGGGTTGGCCGATGTTTTTTTTAAAACGTTTTTAAAAAAAAATTTTTTTTAAAAAAACATGACATCCGAAATGTTTTGTTTTTTTTAAACATTGACCGAAATTTTTAGTACTAAGCACTAGGTATTTTGCAAAATTTTTGCGCGCAAGCGCGCAATTTCACACACAAATTGACATTGGTGGTTGTTTTAATTGGTTTTGTGGCATTTTTAGTATCAAAGTATCCAGTTCTATGTGCTAAATACCATGGGTTAATAAGCCATCATATGTTGCTGTAGTATATAATATTGAGGTAATGTGCTTCCATGTACCTCCACAGTGTGTAACTTTACACTCCCAAAGTAACAACCTCGTTTTATAACCTTGTTTGATCACTATTCCATGCCAAACTTTACCTGAAGTCACAAACATTTGACTATAAGGCGATATACGAACGATATGTCGACGAAAAATGGATATTTTTGACACAAATCACCACTTATAATGCTATCCCATGGCTCCACAGACATTATATGGTCATATATAACATCACAGAGTATTGCCACTGTCTGATATATTTATATATGTTGACACAAGGTCATATCTGGGAGCTTTTAAAAAAAAACGTTTTTTATAAAAAAAAACGTTTTTTTTAAAAAACAACGTTTTTTTTAATAAAAAAAACATCGAGTTAAAAAAAACGTTTTTTTTTCAACCCTATACACAGCACTCACCGTGAAACCCGGCTGGCGCCTTTTTGGCGCCCTTCTAAATCAGGGCGCCAGGCGCCAAGGGCGCCACGGAAAAAGGGCGCCAAGCGCCAATGGCGCCATGGCGCCTTTCAGACTGTGGGCGCCAGGCGCCAAGGGCGCCACAGAAAAAGGGCGCCAAGCGCCGATGGCGCCATGGCGCGGCGCCCTTTGGCGCCCTCAAATGGCGCCAGCGCCATGGCGCCATTCCATCACTACACACAGGTATTTTAATTAGCCAATGCTCACGCCGGAAATGATTGAAATGTTCCATGGCGCTAACCCCAGGAAAAACGCCATTAAAGTCATGGCTAATGATATAAAAATCGCCAGGATTTCGCGGCGTGCGCCAAAAGCACCAGAGCAAAATGGCGCTGGCGCCAACCGCCAGCTTCAGGCATTTTGTTCCCGGCGCCAGGCAGAAATAGCGCCAAGCGTGGCGTGACGTGGCGTGGCCAGGCGTGCCACAGCAAAATACTACCAAGTGTCAAAAGCGACATGGCTCATTTTGCTTTGGCGCTAGCGCCAGGCGCCAGCGCAGTGGCGCTTTTCCATCGACAGTCATTCACAGAAAATACATGGTCCGGCTGAAAAGTCCCCGGGCAGTGCTCGCCATTCGCGTTAGGGGCAGAGGTCTCGAATGGGGGTGTTGGGGGGAGGGTTACCCCCCCCCCAAACCGCCCAGCTATCTATCTATCCCGGAGGCAAAATTTTGAGTGTGTTTCACTTTTCATCCCTCACGGTTTACAAGCTCACGTTTTTCATGTAAAATACTCCGTTTTACTTGCTAAAACGTACGGTTTTCAAGCCACTGACATGTTTTTACATGCCCAATTGATGTGTCACTTTTCATGCCAGAGTATACCACTTTTCATGCCAGAGTATACCACTTTACGTGCCAAAGTATTACGGTTTACAAGCCACAGACATGCCAAATTAAAACTGTATTTCTTCTAATAGAAGCGCGTCCTTCTATTTTTTCATCAACTCTTTTACCCACCGTTCTATTGGAGTGATCAATTCTCCTTCATTCTTTTCAGCATTTTTTCAAGTTAGATAGTAAGCAATGGGATAGATTTTTTTAATCACATGGAATTGTACAAACATTCGAATTTTTGTAAAATTTAACTACAATTGTACAAATATTTGAATTTTATTCGTATAAAATTTTATTTTAATTTTATTAATTTTTCCATTTTATTTTATTTTATTCTTCAATTTTCCATGTTATTTTTATTTTTTTCTGAAATTTTGCCAACCCTGCCCAGAACGCACTGAGCATCAGCCTTGTGCGTACCGGGAATTTGTGCATGGCGGGCTCAATTTTGTGCGTACCGGGAATTTGTGCGTACCAGTTCACCCTCCTAAGTTTCATCATACAAAATGATGGAAGTGTCTTACATCATCTCTTCCAGCGGTTTTATGATGTACTTTCCATTGGAGACACCATTTTATCGAAGACCCGGCCTTCTATTAGAAGGAATACGGTATGCCACACTTCACGTAAGAGTCAATTGACACAAAACACACAACTTCGGCTTGAAAAGTGGAATACTTATAGCAAGTACAGTGTCATACTTTGGATGAAAACTGGCACAGTAGAGTAGCAAGTAAAGTGTCACACTTAGCTAGTAAAGTGACACAGAATAGCATGAAAACCGTGAGCTTGACAATGACAATCGTATGGGATGAAAAGTGGAAATCGCTCCAAAACCTACTACTACCGGCTACTACCCCCAACCCCCCCCCCCCAAATCGCCCAGCTATCTACCTATCTGGAGCGATTTTTGAGAAACTAGACCCCAAGTTTCACTCAAAATCGCTATTTTTCATACCTTTTTATAAATTTTCACTTCCAAAATCATAGTTCTGGTTCCTATTTGCCTATTTTCAGCTATTTTTAGTACTAAATGCTCTTGTATACCATTTTTGAGTTATTTTACACCTACTTTTAGCGATTTTTCATCCTTTTCTTCCTTCTATGCCCCAAAAAAGCCTATATATCGAACCACCGCAACCCCCTCCCAAACTCCCCCCACCCAGAAAAATTTTCAGCTATCTATCCCTCTGGAGGGAGATTTGCTATCTATCCAACCACTCAGAGGGTCGAAATTCAAGATACCCCTGGCTAGGGGTATGCTATGGTCATAAAATTTTGACAGGTTAAGATATCAGGTGTTTTGAGTTTTCACCCAAAATTTCAACCCTCTAGCTCCACCCACTGCGGAACTGTGGGAGTTACAATTTCGGTCAGTTTGTACTGATGTACACATAGTGCTCTAGCTCAACGCTGCTTTAAGTTGTGATTGGCTAGTGTAAGCCAGTGTGCTGGCAATGTGCTGATAGTATTCAGCACTTTCATCAACATCATTTCTATTAAGGTAAAATTTATATGCATATCAGGGTGATGTGCAAGAAACATGGGAACTGTGATGGATGTTTTTGGTGATTATCTGAGATCATTTTGTATTGCAGTGATTTTAATGTTGTTTTGAAATGTGCTATAAATAATTATGTCAATTAAAGTTCATTTGTGTTTCATTACAAACTGTAGTGGACACATTACCTGTGTTCAACAGCAGTGCACATGCAAAATGCATCCTGTATTAACCTGTATTGACCTGGCATTAAGTGCTGGCAAAGTGCCAAATGCAATTTCAACGGCTCATTTAAACGTAGAAATGAGACATAAAAATTTAAAGTTTGTATTGTTTTGTACTGCAGATCATGATCAGCTGTGATTGTGATATTATTATCTGCTCATGCTACATCTGTTCCCACTGAAAATGCTTCTGTCTGAAAGAGAAATCCTTAGGCATTTTTTAAAACCTACTCTGCTTAAAGTTCAGCATCTGCCACAATTCTAATGGTGAAATTCAAAAAACTTTCTACATGTACATTTCATTCAGGGAAGAAAATCAGTAGTAAGGAAAATTTAGTGAGGTTATTAAATCTCACCCCTCAAATTCTCATGTGTTGGTGGGTGTATTTAAGCAAGGTAGGTTTTTAAAAAAATGCATAGAGTTTTCTTTTCAGACAGAAGCATTTTAAGTGGGAACAGATGAAGCATCAGCAGATAAAAAGATCACAAACACAGCTGATCATGATCAGCAGTACAAAACAATACAAATTGAAAATTTTTATGTCTCATTTCTACCGTATTTCCTCGAAATTCCCCCCCCCCCCGGCGGGTGATTGTTTCATAGTGCTCCCGAGAGGGGGGGGGGGTTAAACGAGGGGGGGGTATTTCGAGGGGGGGGGGGTATTATTTCGCAAAAACTTTTTTGAAATCCTAGTACAAAATCGTTGTTTGTGATGTGCGCTGGGGTAGAAAAATGCATCAATAACTGACATGTAAAGACTCCTGTAGACTAATATTAGTACGTAGATGGTATAAACACTGTTCTAACGTGATTACGACATTGTTTTAACGTGTGTTCTGCACTACGCAGAACACAAACTGCAGTATTTGTCATGTACGTTCTCTTTACACTCAATTTGGGGGGGGGGTATTTCGAGGGGGGGGGTGATTGTTTCATAGTGGTCTCGAGAGAGGGGGGGGTCAAACGAGGGGGGGTATTTTGAGGGGGGTGGTATTTCGAGGAAATACGGTACATGTAAATGAACCGTTGAAACTGCATTTGGCACTTTGCCAGGACTTTGTTCTGTCTTTCAGGCTGATTTCCGGCCTTGAAAGATAGAATATAAGTAGGTATATAAACAAACGCGTGTGTATGTTGCAAGGTAACTGCATTGTTGTGTAAACAATGTGTGGTCCATTTACACAGCCCACGTGGCGTTACAATGGGGGATGGCCCAATGGCGTTTTAGACAACTCTTTTGGTTAACTTTTGCATGGGATGAACTTAGCTGTAAAGTTAAGTGGGGGGGGGGGGGGCGTGACAAAAAATTTACAAAAATTTCGTTAAGGTACGGACCTAGGTAAACAGGGGTTGATGCAACAAAATTTGGCCACAGTCCACCCACTTGTGCAACATCAAAGCCGCTGATCCCATTGGCCCTGCGCACACTAGTTTTCACACAAAATTTCGAAAACTCATAAATGAGCTTTGAACGTGTTTGAGTTTTCCACAATGAGTCATTTTTTATCTCCGTCAACTGTAGTTGACAACCACCTCATTGTAGAATACTCAAATGCGTTCTAAGTTGATTTGTGAGTTTTCTAATTTTCGTGTGAAAACTATTGTGCGCAGGCACATTAGGTCACAATGGAATGACATGTGCCCCATTTTGAGTAAATAAAAAAGATAGATAATCTTATGAGAGAAAAAAGGTTTTAGGGGAAACGGTCCTCCTACCGTCCTTGTATTTTTTCACCATTTTTTTCAAGTTCTGCCACGGTTACGTCAAGAAGATTTATAGAATGACTACCTATTCATAAAGTTCATGCAACACTTTCCACTTGGTTGAAAAAAACCCTGGGGGTATTTGGAGGAAATACGGCATTTATACGATAGAAAATAGCATATTTTGTCATAATTGAATTTTTTGCAGCTTTTTCAGGAGATCTAAGTGCCTAATTATATTTTCTTTCTGAGAAATTTTCCAAGGTGATAATTAGTTACATTTTCTCAAAATCGTGATTAAAAGTCGTGAATAATTTGCAGCATTGTTTGTATCAAATTGGCATGAAGACAAATTATTCAAAAAAACTCTCGGCATTTATTTCGCCCCTTTCATGCAAAATTCAACGATATATAAATGCATACAAAATCGTAAAATCAAGCGTCACAAAAACCTGTCATTCAAACCGAAATACAGCAAAAACGTCCCAACTGGAAAACGTTCGTATAATATCAAATTACGATCCATCGCAAGAACGCAGTAAAGCACAGAATCCATAGTACTGGAAAAATGGCGCCAGCGTCAATAGCGCCAATAAAAAGGCGTCAAATGAACAGCAAAAAAAGCGTAGCATCACGGGCTCCGAGACCCTGTAAAATGTCAAGTGAGATGCAGTGTCAAAAATCATGTAAAATACCATGTAAAATGTCAAACGAGTTTGCCATTTTACAGGGCATTTTTGATTATTTGCAAATTTCAATTTGCGGATACAAACTAGTTTGCAAAGACACATTGCACAAAAGGTTCAGCGGGATCCCGATCTCAAATCCAGATAATTTTCGGGATTCAGCGAAAACTACCCGCAACAAAAAAACTGGCACCCAACACCATCAATTTGTCAAAAACAGAAACGCCATGGCGCAACGCCATTTAAATGGCGCCATTCGATCACTGAACGCATGCATTTTTTACAGTCGACATCAATTCCATGCTGGCAAAGTGCCAGCAGTGGGATAGCACGTGATCGCAGAATAGACTGATTCATGCCAAAAATTGATGTGTTTGATGGCTGGTGGGTACCTTTTACAACCCCCCATTTATTGGAATGGCTGAGTAGGGGAAGATTTATGCTTGTTTAAAAATGTTTTGGTTGAAATGAAATAAATTGTGATATGAAAATAATGGTGGGAGTTCAACAATATTTCTGAATATAATCATGTTTTAACTAGGATTTCTTAAAAATTATTACAAATTATCAGGATGGATTTTCTGCCATATTTTTCAGAAAATTCCTACATAAAATGCAAAATTGTTTGGAAAGTGAAATATGAATCTGCCTTGAACAGATTTATCTGCAACTTTCAAATTTGTTAAACTCTTTTGTATGTTCACTTAACTTTTGATGAAACTTTACTTAGTATCTAATGGGGGCTATGAAACTTGACTTGCTACTAGACAGAACCCATAATACGTTTTTAGCACTTTAAAGTGCCCACTAAACTTTATTAGTCACTTGAAACTTGAAGTATATAATTACTGATTTCAGGCACCACATCATTGAAAAAACCATTGACATATCTCAGTGCAAATTTTTTTCATTGCAAGCGCTCAGCACTCGAAATGGGTAGAAAAATAATGAAATGTAAATGGTGTTCACATGGTTCTTTGTGTGGTGTGCATGCATGAAATATACAAATACATGAATAAATACGTACATTCTTTGTCTATTTGTATCCCTGCAATTTATATTTACTGTGGAGATAATTGGTGCCTCGATTTTCAAACGAAATTGCAGAAATTACTTGTCAAATTGCGTAGAAATTGACCGTTGGAATTCAAACAGTTGACGGCCAGTTGACAGAAGAAATTGAAATCAGTACAAAAGGGACTGTACGAACGTAAACAAAGCGGTGGCGGTACATGGATAACTATTTCTGGCACGCTGCCAGCCAAAAGAAAAAGTAAAACAACTGTCTCTTTGTTACGATTTTCCGGTTAATGTCCGGGTTTTTTGCTTATGAAATATGACATCATCATGTAAAGGGAAGTAGCAAGAGTTTACACATTAAGGTGAAACTGTAGTATCGACAAATTGCAAATTTTCTTAGATAGCATCATTATATTTGTTAAAAAACCGTCCAATCGGCAATTTGTGGTCGATATGACATATTTTGGCGTTACACCAAGCTGTTATTTACAATTCGATTGGGAATAAAATTGAATAGAAGCAAATGTTTCCTCAACCTTCATGTTATTTCTGGCTCGGCGCCAGCTACTTTTCGGTGACTGTTCAATTTTGCTTCCTTTTTCGTGAAGTTTCGATGTTTTTTTCTTGCTATTTTTAGGTTTTCAATAAAAATAAGAAACTTTACGCAACTTTGTCGTTTTTAACCGTTTCTTTCGTTCATTTTGGCCATTTTTCATTTGTTTCGAGTACGACCGCCTTCTTTTTGTCTTGGAATTTCGAGGCCACCGAAATTTAGCTACCGGAACTGTTAAAGTTTCACATCTTCGAGTACGTTCCGGTGCACCACACACTAGGATTTTTTTGATATGCGTTTTAGACGTTTTTTTTGGACACGGATTTTTGGAACTGATATAATATATTATGCTAAATTGATATTTTTGGATGAAAAAAGCAAAAAGCAAAGCCAGAAAAAAAGTTTGAAGAACTTCTTGGTCCTTCAGCAATTCCCATGTAGGCTTAACTTTTTTTCCTTCAACGGGCCAGTGTCGATATACCATATGACCCATTTTCAGCTATTTTTGAGTTTTTATGCATATTTTTGTGATTATTTCTTTTTCTGCCTACTGGATCCTGAAAAATCGGTCACATTGAATGCCCGCGGACCCCCCAGGGGTAGGAAAGGGGGGGGTTACCCCCCCCCCCAAACCGTCTAGCTATCTATCTATCGCGGAGGCCGCTCAGCTATCTATCTATCCCCGGAGGCAAACTTTTGGGCTAATACCCCCTAAACCCCACCCCCAATTCGCCCAGCTATCTACCTATCTGGAGCGATTTTTGAGAAACACCACCCCAATTTTCTCCCAAAATCGCTGTTTTTCATATCTTTTTATAGATTTTCACCTCCAAAATCACTAGTTCATGCGTCTAACTACCTATTTTCAGCTATTTTTAGTAGTAGATGTGCTTATATACCCATTTTCACCTACTTTTGGCGATTTTTGGCGGCTTTTCTTCCTTCTATGCCTATATATTGAACCCCCGCGAACCCCCCCCCCAGAAAATTTTTTCAGCTATCTATCCCTCCGGAGGAGCGATTTGCTACCTATCCAAACCCACGGAGGGTCGAAATCTAGAAGACCCCTGGGACCCCCAATAAAAAACAAGAACAAACAAACAGCGATCCCCCTAAAAATGTTTAATCTATCAGTGGTGAGGAGCAATTTACTATCTATATTAACCCCAGCAGGGGTCCAAAGTTACAAGTTATCCTAAAGATATTACTATATCCTGGTGTCGGAACTAGGGTTGGCCGATGTTTTTTTTTAAACGTTTTTTTTTAAAAAAAAACGTTTTTTTTTAAAAAAAAACATGACGTCCGAAATGTTTTTTTTTAAAAAAAAACATCGGCCAAAATTTTTAGTACTAAGCACTAGGTATTTTGCAAAATTTTTGCGCGCAAGCGCGCAATTTCACACACAAATTGACATTGGTGGTTGTTTTCATTGGTTTTGTTGCATTTTTAGTATCAAAACATCCATTTCTATGTGCTACCATGGGTGAATAAGCCGACATATGTTGCTGTAATATAGAATATTGAGGTAATGTGCTTCCATGTACCTCCACAGTGTGTATCTTCACTCCCAAAGTAACAACCTCCTTTTATAACCTTGTTTGATCACCATTCCGTGCCAAACTTTACCTGAAGTCACGAACATTCGACTATAAGGCGATATACGAACAATATGTCGACGAAAAATGGATATTTTTAACACAAATCACCACTTATAATGCTATCCCATGGCTCCACAGCCATTATATGGTCATATTTAACATCATTGAGTATTGCCAGTGTCTGATATACCTATATATGTTGACACTAGGTCATATCTGGGAGCTTTTAAAAAAAAACGTTTTTTTTTAAAAAAAAACGTTTTTTTTTAAAAAAAAACGTTTTTTTTTAAAAAAAAACATTGAGTTAAAAAAAAACGTTTTTTTTCCAACCCTAGTCGGAACTCCGAAACTTTTTTTAGGTAATGAAAAAAAGTATGATTTAGTGTGGGAATCGAACCGGGATAGATAGATAACTGGCGGATTTGTGGGGGGACCCCCCTCCCAACCCCTCCTACTAAACCCCTGCTTGTTAATAACCCTGGACAGGCTGTGAACTAATTCATTTTCGATTTATATTTAACTAGCGATTTTCAAAATCTATGATTTCAGTGTTACAATCCTAAATACCTTACATCACGGGTTCATTACGGGGTGGGGCAGGACCGTATCCAGGGGGGGGGGCGGGGGGCTGCAGCCCCCCCCCCCCCCCCTCCCGGGGTGAGACCTAAAAAGTCCCGGAAAATGCAATTTTTCCTATACATTTTTGATGTTTCTTAAAAAATTTTGCGCGCAAGCGCGCAATTTCTTCCCCATACATTGTATTTTTAGCGGATCAGTCCCTGTAAACAAATATCCTTGAAAATGAACACATTTTTGCGACTTTCGCCGCATATGCATGCATATTTCAATTTATATAAAGCGGTTCCTGGCGCTGGCGCCAACGCCAATAGCGCCATGGCGTGGCGCCATGTTATGGCGCTAGCGCCAAAACGCCTTTCCGTCCCTATACAGGGAAAATGCAATGTACATGATGTATTTATTAGTGTTAATTTGCATTGCAGCTACACATAGATTATATGTCCAACTATATCCTGTTTGGACACATTGATTACCTGTTTTGGGTACGCAAATGCCTACTTTTTACTACGATTCTTACAAAAATTTCTGACGAAATAATAAACCCCCCTCGAATTAACCCCCCTCAAATTTTGCTGGCGAAATAATAAACCCCCATGGGGGTATTTACGAAACCCCGGAGGGGTTCGAATAGCTAAACCCCTGCCTGACATCATAACTATTAATATTCTATTTGGTTATCCTAGACAGCTTTGTGGATTGTCACTGCTTGGCACGATGAGTAATTGTACTTTTTAATTGTATTTTAAAGTGGGATTTAAAAATAGATTCATGTGTTCTAAAAGTAGTATACTTTTTTAAAGTGCGTTCAATATTTAAAAAAATTGAAAATGTGGAGCTTGATTGATATTTTTGATGATTAAATTGTTCTGCATATAGTTGTTGGTAATTATTATCAAAGACTGGGTTAACAGTGAACATTTTCAATTAGAAATTTTCACTTTATCTATTGGGGATGGAATTTTTTATGACGCACAGCAAACTTTTCCTTTTCTGTACCATGAAATATGACTAAAAACTTGACTTGATTACTTACTTTACTGAAGATACCTGATTTACTGACTCAAGTGAAGTATCAAAATGAAGAGTAGGATTTCAAAGAAATCATACTGGGATTTGGTCCCACTTTTGAAAAAAAATTGTTGCGTTCTATCCACATAAAATTATTGCAGGGGTCTCCTAGGGGGGGGGGCTGCCCCCCCCCAAATCGGCCAGCTATCTATCTATCCCGAGGCAAAATTTTTGGCTACTACCCCCAAAGACCCCCCCCCCAAATCGCTCAGCTATCTATCTATCTGGAGTGGTGTTTGAGAAATTTTGCCCCAATTTTCGCTCAAAATCACCAATTTTCGCACCTTTTTATAGTTTTTCACCTTCAAAATCGTGCTTTCCAGCTATATACATGGTTATATACCCATTTTTAGCCATTTTATACCTACTTTTGGCTATTTTTAACTGATTCTTAGCGATTTTTTCCCTTTTCTGCCTTCTTAACCTTGAAAAAGCGTATACAGGGGTAGGGTTCAAACGGGATTGACTTTTCGGGATCGGGATCGGGATCGGGATTCACTTTTTGAGTTTTCGGGATCGGGATCGGGATCGGGATTGGGGTTTCGGGATCGGGATCGGGATCGGGATTGGTTTTTTGAGATTTCGGGATCGGGATCGGGATCGGGATTGGCCGGGATTGGGGTCACGGGATCGGGATCGGGATTGGGATAGGCATTTTTCCGGGATCGGGATTGGGTTCTAGGGATAGAGATTTTGGCCATTTTTCTGGCATTCACAGTTGTTCATAAAGGTCTCAAAACACTGTTGGATGCCAGAAAAGTGGCATAAAATTGACGCTGGCGGTTTGCATCCACTTTTTTGCATGCAAAAACGTCATTATTTCACTTTTTATAATTTCCACTAATTTTTCCGGGATCGGGATCCCGGACTTGGGAGTTTCTCGGGATCGGGATCGGGATTTGAAAATTTTCGGGATCGGGATCGGGATCGGGATTGGTATTTTTGAGATTTCGGGATCGGGATCGGGATCGGGATTGGGGTTTCGGGATCGGGATCGGGATCGGGACTGGTAAATCCCGGAATTTCACGGGATCCGGGATCGGGATCGGGATCCCGTTTGAACCCTATACAGGGGTGGGCATCTTCAGTTACCACTGGGAAAATGCGATAGATTGAGCTACGGTTGAGCTATCGGAATGAAATTTTAACACAATGGAGTAGACTCCATAGGACACCTATTCTGAAGTTTGCAACCCAAACGGCCACATTTTGGGTGAATTGTGGAACACACGGTTTTTAGTGTAATTTTGTGACTTGGCGTCACCCATAGGATAAATCGAGGGTGGCATTTGAGGGGGGGGGGTCATCGGTCGTTGGTGTCGTCCCATTCTGTCGTACATCGGCCGATTTTGATGCCCTTTGAGTATGTTGTGGTCGCGCCTACTACCAAATTCTTTTTTTACTCGAATAGTCCCCCAGTCCCGAGATAAGGGAGGTGAAGTCACAAAATTACACTAAAAACTGTGTGTTCCACAACTCCTCCAAACTGTGGCCGTTTGGGTTGCAAACTTCAGCATAGGTGTCCTATGGAGTCTACTCTATTGTGTTAAAATTTCATTGTGATAGCTCAACTGTAGCTCAAGCTATCGCGTTTTTCCAGCGGTAACTGAAGATGCCCACCCCTGTATTGTGCCCCCGCCAGCCCCCCCCCCCCCAGAAAATTTTTCCAGCAATCTATCCCTCCGGAGGAGCGATTTGCTATCTATCCAGCCCCCGCGAGGGCCAAAATCCTGGAGACCCCTGAATTATTGTCAGCAGTTCCCAATCCCCAAATTTTTCCAGCTATTTCACAAGCTTTAGGAATGTTTGTACAAAATGCACTCAAGTTACGATGGATTTTAAAAATGGTTGAAAAACACGCAGTTGAAAAACCTTGCACACTGATTTTCAAACAAACTAGTTTTCAATTGAAATTTTGAAAACTCATAAATCAATGTTGAAATCATTTAGGTTGACTGAAATGAGATGCCTGTCAACTCCAGTTGATCGGGATTGAAAATAACTCATTCCGGTAAACTCAAATGCATTCGATCCTGATTTATGTGTTTTCAAATTTTACAATTGAAAAATAGTGTGTGTTGGCACAATGTTTACATCGTATTTAGTCACTTGAAATCCATAGCAACAAGTTTGACGAACTTCTACCTATTTTTTATTGAATTGCTTATTAGCTAGCTTTCACAATTGTATAAATGAGTTGAGCCAAGTGTGCTTTTAAATTGGAAATAGGGTTCAAACGGGATTGACTTTTCGGGATCGGGATCGGTATTGTTTTTTTTTGATTTTTTTGGATCTGGATCGGTGTTGGGGTCGCGGAATCGGGATTTTTTTTTAATTTCGGCATCGGGATGGCAAAATTCCGTAATTTTTCGGTATCGGGATCCCGTTTAAGCCCTAATTAGAATTTTTTATTTTTTTCAACTGTTCTCAAAAAATATCTCAATTTTGATTGTCATCTATTTGCGTTATATCAAGCGCATTACTTTCATGTGGGGGCGTTTCCGCTGATCTTATAGATATTTTTCTTACCTAACGAGTTTAAGATTCCTGTGCGAAGTAGGTTGCATACGTAAAATAGAATTTTACTGCCAGAGTCTGGAATATGGATGGTACTTGGATAGAATTTTGCAAATTTATATTTTTGAGCATTTTACAATCAGATTTTTTTTACAATCAAGCAGCTTGAATGCTATATGCTACTTTTTCCCGCAGCTTTTTTAGTGATTTATGACACATACGTCATTCAAGTTGTACACGCTGACTCTAGCATATTTGAGAGGTGTTTAAATTTTTGAATATTAGAAACGTTAAGAATTGCTATTTTCCGTGGAACTTAAGATTAGCTTCCTAAAAATACTGCCTGAAATTCCTACATATTTGTCATACGCATACATAATACCTATTTATCATAATACAATATACTGACGCTTGTAAACCGACCTACTTGCAAAATGACCACGCACTTAAAATATCGCATAGTCTCATTTCACAAGCTATTCACTCTTCCAGCCTGAAAGAAACATGAACTGCACCACTGCTAGAAAAAACAATCCTATATCCTGGCTACCAGATAATCCGAGGAATGATCAATTGATAAATCAAATGGAAATTATTGATGTTGGGACTAATCAAAGTGACGATTCACTGAAAAGGAGGGATGATGAATTGATCAAAGTTGGGGATAGAAATTCCGATTCACAATTGTTGAGAATTAGCGTCACTTCGGTGTGTTTTTTTGTCTTGAAGTTGTGATTTGGGTAGGGTTTTTCATGGAGAAATTGTTGGAAGAAATGACAATTAAGTTTCACGGATAATTTCAGTTTTTGTAAGCATTTTAAAATGAATGAATGGACTTTTTTGGTTTAAAAAGTATCAATTTTTCATTTTCAATACTGGTGTGGGATTATTCATCTGATGTGACATTCTTCTCAAGTATCTTGTACTGATTTCACAAGTGTATTTACATGTAATATGAGAATTGGTAATTGATAAGTAATTTTTAAGTGTAAGTGGCAAAAAACATTTCATTCAAATAATAAGAATTTCATTCATTTATTTACTTGTCACTTATTGCTTCATTTACCACTTCAAACTTCACTTCTTCACTTACCACTTTCTCGTCACTTTTCCACTTAGAAATTCACCCCCAAAATATATTCCTGTAAAACAATTTCTCTGCAATTTTAATCCCCCCCCCCCGCAGTCGCCGCCGCACATCCACCCAATCAGCAACGGATCTCACTTGACTCCGCCTTATTCCCCATACGGACAGGGGAACGCCCAAGTCGCGAATACGAGCGAACACCAAAATGGCGCCAGGGATTTTTTGGCGTCCGGCGCCAGGCGCCAAAGTGGCGGGGCGCGGAAAGTTGTTGAGAGATTGAGGTTTGAGGTGAGTTTTTTTTATTAAAAGAAAGCGGGGGCTTCCAGTGGGGGTTTGGGGCTGCCCAAATCACGTTTTCTCTGCAAAAAAGTATTTTACTCACGTTTTACGCGGTTTAAAAGTATTACAAATACTTTACGTTTTCTGTACTCCGGGATGACTGAAAGAAAAATACTTTACGTTTACTTTTTAAAACGTTCAGTACTTTTCACAACTCTTGACTCCGCCCCCTTTGACCCCAGACGCCCGGCTCCACGTGCGACGAATGCGACACATCGCCCACCCCCCAACAAATCGACCAATCAGCATCGACCTCCAATTCAAAACCGACAAACCAGTGCATTTCCGTGGACTCTGATTCCAGTGGCACCGTACCATCTTTACCAAACTGCGTGGCAAATGATAGCGAATATGGTACGAGTGGTACGAAAAGTGAGGGGGGTGGTACCAAAGAGAGGGGTCTATTGGTTATTAGGGCCTTGGGTGGGGAGAGAAAAGTGGCCCCGTGTTGTAGGAGGCATTGTTGTGAGTTTTGTTTTTAAAATATATTTTTTTTAAATTTTAGTTTGCTAATTTGGAAAATGAAGTGAGTATTCGGCCTTCGGGGGTCAATCACTCGTATTGTCAATTGTCATGTAAAATTGAAAATGTTACGCAAGTTTGTCTATTGCCATGTAAAACTTTGTAAATTTTTCAAGCGTTCTTTTTTTTTTGTCAGGCATTTGCTCAGTTGAGAAATTAGCAGTTTTGCGTAATAATATTCCATTGCGTGACCATTGAAAAAAATATTTTAAAAAGTTTTGTTTACAAAACCGTTTAAAAAAACACCCACCTTCATTCTCACTGCAGGTGACATGCGACACCTCGGGGCCGGGGGAAAACGGCGCCAGTGCAGTTTAGCAAGTGTCATTGGCGTTCAATGCGTGGGCAGTGTCACTTGCGACTGCCAAGTGCCCTTGGAGTGAGTTTTTTAGAATTTTTTTTCAAATGCCAATTTTTCACCCCGCCCGTACAAATCGTGTGGTCCGTTCACTATATTCAATACATTGCTTGCAAATAATATAAAATTATAAGATTGTGTTGTAAGTGTATCAAAGTGTTCAAAAAAATTTGGTGTCACCCCAATTTTCACACACAAAGCCCCCCCCCCCCAAAGAAAAAAAATTTAAAAAAAACTTTAACCCCCGCAGTCTACGAACCAATTATTCGCACACGATGATACCACAGTGGGCCGTGGGAATGACTGCGCGCGAATTGCAATTGAGAGTGCAAATAGCTGATACTCAGGTGGCATTTTCTGTTGTTTTTAACTTTTATTTGTAATGAGTCGATTTCAGATTGATTTATCGATGTATTTACATAAAGCCCTATTATAATGATTTTGTATCTTTCCGCGGATAATGGGGATAGGGTTGGAAAAAAACCGTTTTTTTTAACTCGATGTTTTTTTAAAAAAACAACGTTTTTTATTAAAAAACGTTGTTTTTTTAAAAGCTCCCAGATATGACTTTGTGTCAACATATATAGGTATATCAGACAGTGGCAATACTCTGTGATGTTATATATGACCATATAATGTCTGTGGAGCCATGGGATAGCATTATAAGTGGTGATTTGTGTCAAAAATATCCATTTTTCATCGACATATTGTTCGTATATCGCCTTATAGTCGAATGTTCGTGACTTCAGGTAAAGTTTGGCACGGAATAGTGATCAAACAAGGTTATAAAAGGAGGTTGTTACTTTGGGAGTGAAGTTACACACTGTGGAGGTACATGGAAGCACGTTACCTCAATATTATATATACAGCAACTTATGACGGCTTATTAACCCATGGTAGCACATAGAAATGGATACTTTGATACTCAAAATGCCACAAAACCAATGAAAACAACCACCAATGTCAATTTGTGTGTGAAATTGCGCGCTTGCGCGCAAAAATTTTGCAAAATACCTAGTGCTTAGTACTAAAATTTTCGGCCGATGTTTTTAAAAAAAAACATTTCGGACGTCATGTTTTTTTTAAAAAAAACAACGTTTTTTTAAATAAAAAACGTTTAAAAAAACATCGGCCAACCCTAAATGGAGATCCACAAAAAATCGTCATGACTCGTGACAATGCATTTTGTAACACTCTAGAAAAACTTCATATCACTTTGTACCCCATTTCGGACATTTTAAAAAGACTGATTTTTAAGAACAAACTTGTTTTTAAGTGGATTTTAAAAAAGCCGGGTTTTTTATCCCCGATCTTGTTTCAACTTTGACAATACACAGGCGCTGCTGCGAGCCGCACACAAGGAACTCAGTGGATTTCGAAGGCGTAAATTTCGCAGGAAACGCGCTAAAAATGGTCTGTTGGGGTTTTTTAAAAATTGAGTTTTTGAATGTGCATACACACACTTGTTTTCACCGTGACTTCGTGTGAAAACTGAAATTTTTTCAAATGCTAATAAACTAACACGGTTGAATGATTTAATCTTATTTAAATTAGAATTTAAATTAATAAAAGTAAAAATTTGAAAATTTGAAAACTAAAACACATAGCATACAATAAGAGTAGGCTGGATGTCGCCATGTCGCCATTTCAGTTTTCACATCAGTCACGGTGAAAACTAGTGTGTGTAGGGCCAATGGTATATTTGAAATTGTAAATTGAAATAATGTTTTTCAGTTAAGACAGTTATTATGTAAAAACTTTTCTGAATATTGAACCTTACCATACGTTTTTGGTTTCTCTTACTTTCTTGCTACTCCGATGGATTTTTTTTTACTCTTTCCGACGTATAATTCATTTTAAAGCATGTATCTCACTGTACCAACAAAAAATTATTTAAGTTCAGCTAAATCGAGGACATAGCCATGGGGGCCAGCTATTGATCTAAAATTCGATCCAATTTTTAAAATAACCTCCTCAGAATCGACCAGTCATTCCGCTGGACAAAATGCAATTTCGACCAATAAACACGCGAATCCATTAGACTCCGCCCACTCTGGAGGCAAAAGTGCGACAAAATCCGGCCGCAGAGTGAAAAACGCGCACCCCAGAAAACGATTCAATTCTAATTCTGCCAGAAATTTTTCACTGGAATCTGAAAAATCGGATGAAAATTTGGAAATATGCGACTCGATAAGTTTGGAACGGGAAAAGGAAGGAGACCCTGGTTCTCCGGAATTGTTTCCCAGCGGAAAATCGACTGTTGAGTGTGCGGAAAGTGGTTGGTTGTATTTAAAAAATATCGATATATTTATTTATTGTAATTTCTGACATTTATCATAACATGGTGCCCATTCCAAATTTTAACATTTAAAAGTCCCGATAAATTTGTGTAAAAAGTTTCAAGTGTCGAGTCACCAGTAAAACCCCGGATGACCGATTAACGTATTAATGGCATTTTTGTTAAATTTTAATTCGAAAATTTGATTGAATTTGTCGCTTAATCACGAAATTTGTGACCGTAGTGTCGAAAATCGACAATTTTTTATCGATATCGAAATCGAGTTTAGAAAAATATCGAATATCGATATCGAATGTCATATCATCCCCAAACCTATCCATGATGGAACATGTTCATAACTTTCTCAATGGGGTCACGCACACTGAAACCGAATATTTCGGCATACGCACGTTTTTGACAAATGCAGAACTCAATGCTGAATAGAAAAAAAGTTGCCGAACCAAAAATCGTCCGGACGCTTGAAAATTAGGCAGTTTGTCAATTCATCATGCGGAAACATCCGTACATTTTTTTCATGCGGAAACATTCAGCAATAGGATAAAATCTCAAATGCTGAAATGCAAAGATAAACGAGGATTGGTTTTTGAGATCTCGGGATCGGGATCGGGATTGACCTTTTGGGATCGGGATTGGTTTTTGAGATTTCGGGATAGGGATTGACCTTTCGGGATCGGGATTGGCATTTTTCGGGATCGGTATTGGCATTTTTGAAAGCATTCTAATATACACGTTTTTTGCCAATGTTTTCACAAAACAGGCTCAAAAACATGTCTGGAAGCCAGAAAAGCGGCATAAAGTGGACATTCGTCAACATTTATTAATGCAAAAAGGGCATTTAATGAGGTTGACCAAATTTTCTGGGATCCGGATCAAGATTGTATAAATTTTTTCGGGATCGGGATTGTGATTTTGAAAGTTTCTGGATCGGGATCAGGATTGGCTTTTGAGATTTCGGGATCGGGATCGGGATTGAGGTTTCAGGATTGGGATCGGGACCACCAAATCCCGAAATGTTTCGGGATCGGGATTCCGTTTGGACCCTAGTGTCAACCCTATCCAATATACATAATCACTATTGTCTATTGACTGAAGTTGATGCTGTACAGAGAATGTAACTAATTATATCTTGTCATAAAGTTGACATCAAAAATTGTCATCAATTATATCTTGTCACACACTAGTCAGGGGCAGGAAAGGGGGGGTTCCCCCCACCCAAATCACCCAGCTATCTATCTATTCCAGAGGCCGCTCAGCTATCTATCTATCCCGGAGGCAAAATTTTGGGCTACTATCCCCTAAACCCCCCCCCCAAATCGGCCAGCTATCTACCTATCTGGAGCGATTTTTGGGAAACTATACCCCAATTTTCGCTCAAAATCGCTATTTTTCATACCTATATATATATATAGATTTTCACATCCAAAATCACTAGTTCGTGCATCTAACTGCCTATTTTGAGCTATTTTTAGTACTATATGTCCTTATATACCCATTTTTAGCCATTTTTCACCTACTTTCAGCGATTTTTCTCCTTTTCCTCCCTTCTATGCCTATATATTGAGCCCCCGCGAACCCCCCCAGAAAAATTTTCAGCTATCTATCCCTCCGGAGGAGTGATTTGCTATCTATCCAACCCCCTGGAGGGCCCAAAACTAGAACATCCCTGACACTAGTTGACATCAAAAATTGTGTCAACTAAATTTTGGATAATTATTGGTTATACTTGGCAGCAGGGTTGGCAAAATCTCTGTAAAAATAAAAATCAAATACAATTTTTATACAATTTTACTACAATTTTAGTAAAAAGAATTTCACAAAAACTAATCCTGGTCACAAAGAATAAAAAATAAAAATAAAATAATAATAAAATGGAAAATTGAAGAAAAAATAATAATAAAATAGAATTTTTATACAATTTTACTACAGTTTCAGTAAAAATAATTTTACTAAAACCAACCCTGCTTGGCAGACGCTACAGTGTATGCACAACTTCATGTGTGCAGTGGCAAAAAGGATGAAAATTGGGGTTAAGGGTGACTTCTAGTGAAAATTGTGGTCATCGTTTTAAAAAATACTTACTTTTACATTTTCCCATGGAAATAAAAGTAAAAAATTCTACTATACGTTTTCTGCACTCAGGAGTGACCAAAAATGAATATTTTACATTAACTTTGAAAACATTGATTACTTTTAACAATCTGGTTTGCAGGCACGCTTAGGGTGTCAAATTTCTGTTTCCGTTTTCTGCAGGCAAATTTTTTCCGTTTTCCATTCCGTTTCCCGGTAACTGAATCAATTTTTCCATTCCATTTTCCGACTAAAAAATTTTTTTCCATTTCCGTTCCTGTTTTTCTGGCTAATTTTCCCTTTTCTGGCTAAATTTTCAGTTTTTCTGCCTTTTTCCATTTTCCAGCTGAATTGTCAGTTTTTCCGCCTTTTTTCCGTTTTCAGGCTCAATTTTCAGTTTTTCAGCCTCATATTCCCCTTTTCTGGCTCAATTGTCTGTTTTCTGTTTCAGCCAAACTGGTAAACATGCATGCAGGTTTTCAATTATGTGACTTTCCATTTTCCATCAAAATTTCAGCAATTTTTAGCATTTCCAGAAATTTCCACAATTTTTTTTGTTTTCTGGCAAAATTTCATTTTACCATTTCCAGTTTTCCGGCCTTGTTTTCCTTGTTGCTGAAATTTTATTTCAGTTTCCATTTCCGTTTTCTGGCAAGTGCAAAAAAATTTTCATTTCCGTTTTCCATAACAAAATTTTTTTGACACCCTAGGCACGCACTGTTCAAATGTTTATCATTACTATTCGCTCATGTACACACATTGCCCAAATTCCCAAAATGGTTCGTACATTTTTTCTGTTTACACACTCTTGAACTGTGCTGAACTACAATATTTCAAGAATGAGCAGTTTTAAAAAAAAATTTACGGTCTTCATTTTTGAAGATCATGTTCATACATGTTCATAAAAAATGTTTCATGAAGATGTATAAAAACTAGATGAGATCTGGATCATTTCACAGCAGTAGATTTTCTGCCAAATGCTGAACTGGTTTGCTGAAATGAAAGTGTCCGGATACAATTTTTTCACAAGATGCTGAAATGTTAAATTCAGCATATGACCAAAAATGCTGGAACTTCATCTAAATCCGTCCGAATTTGTCCGAATTCGTACGGTTGCTGAATGTCTGGACCCAAAAATGCTGGTCTAAAACCGTCCGAACAGCATTTTTTTAGTTCGGATTCGGCAGATGTAAACGTGTGTATGCCGAAATATTCGGTTTCAGTGTAGCCCCAATGTTCACAATCACTAAACCAACTCAAAAAGTACAAAGTACAAACACTTTTCACATCTCAATATTTTAGGCCCCGCCCACACACGAATAAAATTGGACGCTTCATTAGAGGATGGCGCTCGGGTGCTACTTTTGGAATCTGGAGTTTTCTACGCGGGAAGTGTACAATTGTTGGATAAAGATGCCCTGATTTATGGCATTTGCGTCGATGGTCACAGGTTCGGATTTTTCCTCAAAATTGATTTTTTTTTGTATTTTTGGTTGGTGGTTTTGTTTAGGTGTTATTATGGATGTGAAAGTACATATTTGGGCGACTTGAAATTTTAGCGAGACCTATCCAACAAGAACAAAAGTAAATTTAATTCATCGAAAATGTCATGTGAATTTTGCAGATGCAAATCGATTTGTACTGGAACCTTGCAAAGTGACTATCCCCCCCCCCCCTAGATCTACGACACAAACGCCCTACGTGCTATGTCTGGAGCAACTTCTGCACAACGCCTTCCGCGAAGTGTGCGCACTTTCAAGTGGCGTAAAGTGCGCTCAAAGTGCTGCAAAATCGTCGGCGAGCTTGGCGCCGGGCAGCCGGGTGGCGGCCGTGTGGTCCGGCAGAATGAAGGCTTTCTATCCGGGAACTGTGGACGGATTGGGTGGGTGCGGGGCATTTTTTGATGTTTTGATTGCTAGGGCAGTCCTTCACTCGGTGTAAAATGTCTAGTCGGCCCAGCAGCTGTAGGCAACAAACACCACATGGCAACCGCGCTCAGTGGGCAACTGCGTGCGTTCAGTGGGCCACAATGGGCGGCGGCGGTGTGACAGATGTAGACATGCGCTGCGCCATTGGCGCCGGTTGGGCGGGCGCCCCGTGGCAGCGGCATGCATGCGCGCGTGTCGCAGTTGCCATGCGGTGATTGTTGCCCAATGAGCACACCAGTTGCGCACTGAGCGCTGTTGCCATTGTGAAAGGCACTGTGAAAACTAGTGTGTGTAGGCACATTGGGTCTCTGAAATAAGGCACCGATAAAATAGATATTCATGTGCGCGTGTCTTTTAGGATTGTTTTCACATTGAAAGTGTGCCCGATAAATCGGGCAAGAAAAGAAAGCCATTGAAATGATAAATAATTTTCACATTTTTTCAACAAAAAAATCATTGTTCTTCATTTCTTTTTCCAATGCACGGTCTCACTGCGGCGGCAAAAAGTCGCCTGTAGGCTGGCTGCCGGCGTGCTGCATTTTTATAGTTTTTTAAAAACAAAATTATGTCTACCGTATTTCCTCGAAATACCCCCGGGGGGTTTATTTTTTCAGAGTGAGAATTTTGAGGGGGGGTATTTCGAGGGGGGGGGGGGTTTATTATTTCGCCAGAAATTTTTTGAAAACCAAGTACTAAATTGTCGTCTGAAATGTACGCAGACGTCGAAAATGCAACAAAAATCGCCATTTATAAACCTCTAAAGACTTGTATAAATAAGTGTGTAGACGTATAATCACTGTTCTCACATAACAGAGTCATCGTTTTTAACGTGTGTTTTGCATTACCCAGATGACAAACCGCAGCCTTTGTCATTTACGTTCTCTATACACTAAATTTGGGGGGGGGGGTTTATAAGTTCATAGTGTCCATTTTGAGGGGGGGTATTTCGAGGAAACACGGTATTTATAACTCAATTTACTTATCTTTCACACATTTAAAATAATAATATACTTATTAACGTCATTTTAATCTTTCTGTGCCATTTATCTGTTCATCTTAATCAAAATTTTGCGGAAAAAACTCTAAAAAGAAGGCGTGCACTAGCCAAAAATAGGAAAACAACAATTTCCTAGGAAAAATTCGAATGGATTCAAAACAATTTTTTTGTAAACTGATTGATTTAAAAATCAATGTTTTTCAGAAATGTCCTCAAAATAAGGTAGACTAAGAATAAAACTGACCGTTTGTGTTTATTGGTTCGAAAGTTTCATCAACTGTATCTTCGCTCATTTCGGATTTGACTGAATCTTTACGTACTTTTTCATCCAATTTCGACACATCCAAGCGCGGCTGAAATTTTTGATTGAGTTGAGTTTTTGAATTTGGATCATTTTTTTACCGAATGCGGCCTTGACGGGTCAGGCCCAGGGGTCTCCTAGGGGGGGGGGGCTGGGGGGCGGTAGCCCCCCCCCCAAATCCGCCAGCTATCTATCCCGGAGGCCGCTCAGCTATCTATCTATCCCGAGGCAAATTTTTTGGCTACTACCCCCAAAGACCCCCCCCCCAAAATCGCTCAGCTATCTATCTATCTGGAGTGGTTTTTGAGAAATTTTGCCCCAATTTTCGCTCAAAATCGCCAACTTTCGCACCTTTTTATAGTTTTTCACCTTCAAAATTGTGCTCTCCGGCTATATGCATGGTTATATATGCCACTTTAAACCTACTTTTGACCACTTTTGACCGATTATTAGCGATTTTTTCCATTTCGGCCTTTTATGCACTGAAAAAGCCTATATATTTAGCCCCCGCAAGCCCCCCCAGTCCCCCCCCCCCCAGAAAATTTTTTCAGCTATCTATCCCTCCGGAGGAGCGATTTGCTATCTATCCAGCCCCCGCGAAAGCCAAGATCTTGGAGACCCCTGGTCAGGCCTATTGTGCATGTAAACCCATTACGCATCTACATCCATTATAGACACATTATACCCGCAGGGGAAAGAAATGGGCGGCTTCCCCACCCCAAACTGCCCAGCAAATTTTTTTGGTTACCTTTCCCTGAACAGAACCCCCCCCCAAGCAAATTGCCTAGCTATCTCTATCTGGATCGCTTTTGACCAATTTTACCCTAATTTTCACCCAAAGTCGCCAATTTTCATACTTTTTAAAGATGTTCACCTTTAAAATCACTGGTCCGTGTGTTATTGCATATTTTACCGTTTCGGGCCAAAAAATGGCCCCTAATACATTACATTTGCTACTTTAGTTTACAGAATGTTAATGTTTTCAGCTACTTTCCCCTGTACCCCCTGCAAATTGCCTATCTATCTGCAGCGCTTTTGAACAATTTTACTCTGATTTTCACCCAAAATTGCTAATTTTTATACTTTTTATAAATTTTAACCTTCAAAATCACCAGGTTATGTGTTTTATTGTCTATTTTCAGGATGCCGCGTAAAATTAAATGTGTTCCGGGTCAACATGCGGGATGGGTTTACATGCGGAATAGTGCAGACCCGTTTTTACCCGCCCGAAATCTTGTCAAATGGTGTAGATTCAAGGAAAAATTGCCAAAAACTTCAAAACTGAAAAATGAATTCATTTATATAAACTCACACAATGTTCAGCCGCATAACTGTCTTTTTTAAACGCAATTTGTTGGTATTCACTGTCGGCTATGCTGTCGGATGGATTTTCAGCATTGAAATCGCATTTCTCGATCGTGCCAAATCTAGTGTTGGGGATTTTTTTTCCGATCATTTTTACACAATTTTTTAAAATATCAATGTTGTTGAAGGAATTATGTATGCAAAGAAATAAGGGAGATTTTTTATGTAATTGAATGTTGTGACTTTTATCATTCAATTGATTGGTAATTGTTTTTTTTAATTCTTGAAATATTTAATATTTTCAGCCTCTGAAGCAGCAGAAAATTGAATATTCTCAAATTCACTTTTCGCCACCACGAAAATGTGTTTTCTTCTTCTGAATTTTGGCATTTTGCATTTAAAAACAACAAAAAATCTCACCTAACTCTCCTGCCACTGGTGCTGGAAGTTCTACTATCCACACTATTTTGTCTGGTTTCTGATAGCACAAGTGTTTGCAATCTGTTATCAGCTTGGAGCACTGGTTCTGCTATCTTTGATTCCTCTGAATTTTGGCTTGGTGCCAGCATTCCATTTTGGCTTTCTTGGATGGTGGTTTGGTTTTCTTGGTTCGCTGGAAAATTTCACGTGGGTAATGTGGTACGCTCTACAATGGTTTACTGACGGAATTTGGCAAACTGATAAACTTCGTTTGAACACATTTGAATCGACCAGAGTGAATTATTTTCGATCTCTGTCGGCAGCAGTTGACGGACTCGTCATTCCGGTGAACTCAATTGCATTCAAGACTGATTTATCAGTTTGTAAATTTTGGCTGTAAAGTAGTGTGTGTTTTTTAAATAAGTCCTGTGTTTATTAAAAGTGCTGATGTAGCAAAATAGGCGAAAACGTATTTACTGCATTTCCTTGAAATGCCCCCCCCCCCTGGAAATACCCCCCCCCCCTCAAAATGGCCACTATGAATTTATTAGCCCCCTCGAAATACCCCCCCCCCCCCAATTGAGTGTACAGAGAATGTACATGACAAAACTGCGGTTTGTGATTCGGGCAATGAAAAACACACGTTAAAAGCAATGAATTGTTACGTTAGAACAGTGTTACATACTTATATAAGTCAAGCATTTTTCTACGTCTGTGTACGTTACAAAGTACAATTTTGTACGTGTTATTTCAAATAATTTCTGGTGAAATAATAATCCCTCCCCTTCGAAATACCCCCCCCCCAAATTCTGACTCTGAAACAATAACCCCCGAGGGGTATTCCGAGGAAATACGGTAGCTGAACATATTTAAACATGTATTTACATTGAACCCCCCTTGAACACCCCCAAAGGAACCCCCATCCCTCAAAAATCCATTCCCCCTAAACGAACCATCATCACATTTTCCATCTACTCCCTGTACCGTATCCAAATTATACTTATCCAATGCCCCCTGATCACTTTCTTGGCAAGTGGCCAAATGATGTGAAGGCTGCGCTGATTGGCTCGGCTCTTCATCTTCTTCTATTATTGTCTCGGATAAATGTGATGAGCGAATGCTCGATTGTTGCTGTGGGGGGGGGGGTTATTTTGGGATTTTTGTGGGGTTTGTGAGATAGTGTGAAAATGGGAGATTTTGGCATTGCTTGCATCGGCCCTCCACAGACTTGTAGACAAGGACACCAAATGTCAACTGGTTCCCATCCCAATTCAAAGCTTACTCACGATTTACAGACACTACGTACGCATTATTGCATACATATATCGCAAATATTTTTGTTTGACCACTACAGCCTCATTTGCGACATGATTCAACACTTCTGCATGTGAACGTCGTTCGTCGTCTCGTGAGCAACCTCTGAATTGGAATGGGAACCAGTTGACATTTGGTGTCCCTGTCAACTAGTGTGCAGACCCAACAACCCTCTCAGTCCCAACTTACCCTCAACATGCCCGCACTATGTCTTCTCTGCGACGTGCGTAACGGGGGTGAAGGGGGGTGCCCAATTTCCGTTTGACTGTGGGGGGTTCCGTGGGCGTGGGGTACCGCCTTGGGAGTTGTTGGTGATTGGTGTTGCTGCTGGGGGTTGTGGTGGCCTGGGTGGGTGTGTTTTATTGAGGGGGTAATGTTGCAGTTAGGTTTTGGGGTATGATTTGGTGGTTTCGGGGGGATTTGGGGTTGAATTGGTAATTGAATTTCATTTAAACATTTTTTATGTGTGCTCAATTCCCACACTCATGAGATTCCTGTGCGGTGATTAAGTTGCTGGGTTTAAATTCGCGATAAATCACATGTAAAGTTAAGGCTACACTTTTCCATTTTCATTCCCCTCTATTCGACTCCCTAAAATTATACAAAAATCAAAAATTAACTTGCTCAAAATAAATTATATTCACTATCACCACAACAAATTGAAAATCACATTACCAATATGTTTTGTTGCATTTTGAACTCTGTGTTTTGTCGATCCATCGCTAGTCCCATGCGCGTTTATAGGCAGTTGACTGAGGGAACCGGTTTGCGTGACATTTGTTCCCTTTTTTCCGGAAATTGACCGACGGCCGCGAACGTCGGAAACACTCTGAAAATTGTTTTTTTTAGGGTTCAACGGGATCGACTTTTCGGTATCAGGATTGTTTGATTTTGTTGTCGGAATCGGGATTGAGAATTTTACACAATGTTCTGCTATTCAGGGGTTTTCTCTAATTTTCCAAAAAAAATTCTAACAACTAAAACACACTCGGAATTTGGGCTTCGGGTGATTTTGAGTGAAAATTTCACTGGATCGCTCAAAATTTACTTCACAATAACATAAGTTTAGAGCTGGGTTAGTTTATAGGGGGAGGGGGGTGAGGTAACCCCATCTGTGAAGACCCCCTTCCCAAGTCACCTTTGCTGGTTTTGTAGAAATCACCGGCATCGAGTAGTGTCGTTTTCCACTGTGCAATTTGGCACTTTGCGCCGCGCTCAGTTTGATGTTGCCGCCCGACGGTCGACGTCTGTTTCTAAAAAAAATTTGAAAAAAAATTTTTTTTAGAATTTTTAGAAAAAATTGAGGGATTTTTTTTTACAAAACCTGACCGACCGATTTGAATATAATTCGTAGTTGGATTTTAGTAGCGGGACGGATAGCGCCATTTTGTGTTATTATTGGATAACAAGATAATATTTAATATTTAGTACGATAGATTTTTACACTGCGCTCACTGAAAAGTGCGATAAAAATGTTGTTTTAAAAAAATCACAAAATAATGCAGAATTTTACGTACAGTCCGCGTCACAACAAAATAAAGGCACGCATACAAAAACTAAGTGTAGGTATTCCATTTTTATTATCAGTTGTTTCATCTTTTGTGGTTTGTTTGACCTATAAATTTTACTGGCACCAGGGGACAATTCCTCAAATGGAAAATGATAAAAACTTTGATAAGTGGTATAAAGTTTTGTATTAGTGCTGAGTTTAAGTGATCAGAAAAGTGACTCAAATAATTTCTTTATTGAGAATTATTGTAACCCATAAGTTGACTTGTTACGTATGTACTTTGGGGTGGAAAAAGATGTCCTTTTAACGACCCCGTTGTTAAAATAACGTTCTTTTAATAAAATTCATTCATCGGAAGTTAGGGTGCCTATGTTCAGCTATTTTAGGTGTATACCTATGTGCCTTTATACTAATTTTTTTGTTGCTATTTTCCCATATTATTGGGTATTTTTCGTTTCTGCCTTCTACACATTGAAAAGGTTTATATATTGAACCCCCCAGACCTCCATCCCCCCCAAAAATGTTTCAGCTATTTATCAGTGGTATGAGCGATTAGCGATCTACCGTATTTCCTCGAAATACCCCCGGGTGGTTATTTTTTCAGAGTGAAAATTTCGAGGGGGTATTTCCTGGAAATACGGTGTATGAACCTTCGTTTTTGCCGTATTCCTTGAATTACCCCCCGGGGGTTATTTTTTCATAGTGGAAATTTTGGGGGTTACGCGAGGGGGGTATTTCGCCAGAAATTGTTTGAAATCCCAGTACTAAATTGTTGTTTGTAACGTTCACAGACGTTGAAAAATGCAACAAAAACCGCCTTGTATAAGACTCTATATACGTACGTAGACGGTAGAAACCCTGTTCTCACACAACACAGTCATTGTTTTTAACGTGTGTTCTGCGTTTCCCGGATCACAAACCGCAGCTTATGTCATTTACGTTCTCTATACACTAAATTGGGGGGGGGGTATAAATTCATAGTGTCTGCGCACACTAGTTTTCACACGCAATTTCGAAAATTCACAAATGAGCTTAGAACGCATTTGAGTTTCCTACAATGAGGTGGCCGTCAACTACAGTTGACGGAGATTAAAAATGACTAATTGTGGAAAACTCAAACACGTTCAAAGCTCATTTATGAGTTTTCGAAAATTACGTGTGAAAACTAGTGTGCGCAGGGCCATAGTGTCCATTTTTTTTTGGGGGGGGGGGGTATTTCGAGGAAATACGGTATGCGGAATTTTCCCCGCTTTTAACAAGGAAAATGGTTTTCTAAAAAAATAAGAAGCCTGATCGCGTTAATTATGCTATATTCATTCGCTTATCAAGAGTTTTTTAGTTTTGCCTTGAAATGCGATTTTCCAGTAAAATTTCCGCATGCGAAAAGTTTTGTTGAACTTTTTACCGCATAAATTACAAAGTCCGTGAAGTTTTGTGCAAATTTCTGTCAATTCTAGTTTTAGCTAGAAATTTCTTTTTCATAATTGGTTTTCAGCACATAAAAATTACAAGAATAATTTTATACGCGCGTGATACATAGATCTTAAGCGAGCATTTTTAATAAAGATTGTATAGTCAACACAGAACAACAACATATAATGATGATCAGTTCAAATGAGAATTATGTAGATATTTTTAACGACATATTTTTACAAGGGATGATAAAATCGTTTTGTATCATATCATCATATGAATCAAACAATGCGAGAAAACAAAGAAAAACTATTTGAGCTCACTTAATCAAATCTTTGCCACAATTTGTCAAGTGGCATAATTCCAAATGACAATTGATGGTAAAGTTTCAATGTCCAACGTAGAGTAAAAATATACATTTGTAGTAGAAATTTAAGTTTATTATTTTAATTGGACGGCACCTTAAATACAAGAATAAAACCATGCCAAAGTCCATATTCCAAAACCACAAGTAAAAAATAGTAAAAATTGCTATTCTAAATTTACTGCCAAACGGCCAAAGCTATCACAAAAAGCATGCGGTAAGAAAATTTGATAAAGTGACAAACAATGATGTTTATTTCTAGCGCCAATGTTTTCGTCGCTGAATGTTCACAGGTAAAATTGGCCTTCTTTGTTTGTTCAGACATTATTCGCTCACAGGAAGTGCAAATGCAGATTTGTTTGTGGGTGTGCTGAAATGGGGGTGTTTTTAATCTGTCTCTGGTGCCAGTTCCCGGCCCTGTAAAATGTCAAATGTTTTGCAACTGTCAAAAGTCATGTAAAATTTCTTGGAAAATGGCAAATGTTATTCAAAGTGTTAAAAATGATGTAAAATGCCCTGGAAAATGTCAAGTGTTATGCAAAGTATCAAAGGTCATGTAAAATACCCTGGAAAATAACAAATGTTATGCAAAAGTGTCAAAAGTCATGTAAAATGCTCTGAAATAGCAACTTTTATTTTTTACTGGTTCTTTGACATTATACATGTCTTTTTGCAGGGTCTGGAAGTGGCCCCCAATACCAAGGGGTGTGGACATTTAGTTTCAGGGAGTAATATTATAATTTTGTGATTTAAAACATTTTGTTTGTATCACAATGAAAAAAATTCTACTCGAACGGGTGGGGGGGGGGGGGTTGGCGCCATGACTTCTGTCTAATCCCCCCATAAAAGTTTGATAGCGCCTGGTGCCATTTATGTAAATCTGTTTGCTTTCTCGCGTTGCCAAATCTATAAATATGTGTTTAATGTCACGTGTTTCCAAAATTCGTGAAAATCACACGTTTGTCGTAAATTGAGTTAAAATGGAATGTTGAAAGTATTTAAAAATTTGGGATTTGAGGGAGGCTTTCAATGTGATCGATTTATGTTCGATTTCATTTACTGGCCACGCGCCAATAAATATATAAAATGTTAAATATCATGCAAAGTGTCAAAAGCAATAAAAATGGCATGGAAAAGACCAAAAAAAATTTTAGTGGTGGATTGGTACTTTTCATGGCCTTTTACAGGGTCTGTGAGTGACCCCCTGTTATAAATTTTCGTAAAGTGTCCATTTATTTTGAATTTATACTCTGCAATCGGCCAAAAAAATTTCAGATTCCGAAGGTACCGTGTCGATAAAATTCGACGATGGGGATTCGGGTACGATTCCGCTAAAAGATGTTCGACTTTTGCCGCCCGATTTTCCCATCACTAGTGGGTTTATTTTTGACGAACGCTAATAATGGGTTGGGGTAGCGCCAACGTTTTTCGCATGACATTTCTTTTAATGGCGCCTTTTCAATGCCATCATAAATAATATGCGCCGTTTACTTCTAAAGCTTGTCTAATATACTTGATAAGTGGCGAAAATTTAGAATTTTTTGCTCCTTTTTTGATTCTATGCCAGTGATGCGTATCCGATGGGCATGAGTTTCGGAAACTGATAAATTTTTTGACACATTCGAATATCCATTTTCAGAGTCCTTCTCGATATGCATCACATAATTTTACATTCACCTCAGTCGGGTAAACTCGAATGCATAAATCAGTTCCCGAAATTTCAGCCGTGAACTAGCGTAAAGAAATATACGACCACAATAATGTTTTCCACTCCACCCAAAATAAAATCAAAAACCATCCCCCCCTCCCCCCCCAAAAAAAACAGGAGTCAGCACACCAGTCCTGCCAGAGTTTATCGTGCGCACAAAACGGAACATGCGGGAACGAGTGTCTACTTCCGGAGCGCTGGGAACGAGTGATACTGTTACTTCAGTTACTGCGAGTGGCGCTTCAAATGGGGGTCACAAAGTCAATGTGCAAAGGGGTAATAGTGTTGAGGAGAAGGGGACAAAAGGGGTGAGTGGTGAGGTGTTTTATTTTGTGTTTTTGGCTAGTTGTTTTTGTGTTTTTTTGTTGTGCAATAGTCAGTTTATGTCCGGAAAAACCTGGAGAAAATAAAAATAAAATATTTAAATAAGATATAAGATATAAGATGTAGTATCTCCCGATTTTTGAACTCTAGCCAGTGTTCATACTCAGTATTCAAGAAGATATAGTCTCAACTACAGAGTTTTAAACTAGTTTTCAAAGTAAACTATCAATACTCTTAAAAAATACATTATTTTCATCCGTACTGTCAAACCATCACACGATTAACTCGGGCCTGTGCCTCTGTGCATGTTTACCCGCTGTGCATGTCAGGGTTTTTCAAGATTTTTACCCTCCAGGGGGTTGGATAGATGGCTAATCGCTCCTCTGGAGGGATAGATAGCTGGAAAAATTATTTTGGGGTTTGTGGGGGTTCATTGTATAGGCTTTTTCATAATGAGGAAAAAAGTAGAAAAATCTCTAAAAATTACTAAAAATGGGTGTATAAGCACGTATACTACAAGAGATAGCTGAACTTAGACAATAAAACACATGAACTAATGATTTTGAAGGTGAAAATGTATAAAATGGTATGAAAATTAGCGATTTTGAATAAATATTAGGGTCTACATGCACAGCGGGTAAACATGCACAGAAGGCCTCAGTCGATTAACTCCTCTTATCATAATTACTTTGCCCCCCCCCCTCCCGCAGACATCCCCAACCCACTCAAAAACCAAATCCCACCTCAACACCAACGGTACCCCCCTGGACCCTCCTGGAAACACCCCCGAAAATTGGCACTGGTCCAGCAAGCCCTACAGCAGCAGTTCTCACGCTGCGGCGCCCCACAGCGCCTTAGATAGGGCGCACAAAGGAACCCTGGAGTGTGCACACCAAATTACGAGTGCTGACAAGGGACTCCCCTACCATAATCCAGTGAACATGGTGTCGCCCCCTGGGCACCCTAATTGGGGTGGCAGTAAAAAGAGAAAGTTGAGTGGGGAAGAGAGAGATTATTATAGCGCCGCTAGAAAGGGAACTGTGTGTATTAGGGTTAGTTGGGGGTTGGAGGTTTTAGAATAGGGTAGGTTTGAAAAACACTTCTTAAAATTAGTTTTTACTTTGTTTCTTTTGACGATCTTTAAATTTGCCCCAAAAACCTTTTCGCTCAAGCAGGGGTCTCTGGGATTTTGATCCTACCGGAGGTTGGATAGGGCTTTGTTTGGGGGGGGGGGTGTTTCGCAGGGTTCAATATATAGGCTTTTTCTAGGTGAGAAGAAAAAGGGGCTTCAGGGTACAGCAGCCAAAAAAAATTGCCTCCGTGTAGATATATAGCTGGGAGATTGGGGGGGGGGGGTTACCCCCCTCTCAGCCCATTGGAGACCCCTGCACTCAAACCATTCTTTACTCACCCATCAAACTACCAAAATCACCCATCCCCTTAAAAACCCCCCAACCCCCCCCCCCCCCCCCTCCCCCACACAGAGCGGAGACCTAGTGCATCTAGCCCACGGGCACGGGCCATCTTCCCCCAGTGTGAGTCCTGAATTGCAAGGCGGCACCCCTGATTTCGAGGGGGCTACTCAAGGGAAGGGGGTGCTGGGAAAGGCGGGTGGCCACTCGTCGCCCACTCCGGAAGGTTTGTGTTTTTATATTTACATAGTTTTTGATGTGGTGAGAATTTCAGTTGGTTGAGTTGACGAGTGGTAGATTGATGGAGGTGTCAACTGAGAAATGGATCAGTCAACTGCTGAGTAAACTTGAATGAGTGGCTACTAAATTTCTTACTGAAAATACTTGGTGTACTTCACTTAACACTTGACACTTTACTTGTCACTTTTACACTTCTGGAACTGGTCGCATGTAATGGACACACTTCTACGACCAAGACAATTGGTGGCGCTTCCCGACACATTACTAATTTCACATACATATCAACGTTGGGGAATAAACGTGTTCATGTGTTTTTACCATGAAATATCCACAGTAAAGATAACATTATTCACGTGTTAAAAATGGTTTAAAAACTGTTGTTAAACCGCCTTTAAAAAAATCTTCCCATTCTAAAAAACCCTCAAATACCCCCCCCCCCAGGCCGCCCCTACGTAGCCATAGTGCGGTCGATGTGGCAAGCGAAAAGTGCAAAAAGTGTCGACCCGAACGGGGATGATTCGAAACTGGCGCGCGTGGCTTGGTGCTACAGAGCGGACGAAATCGCTTGTGGACACAATGTGAAAAAGCAGTATGTCCCCGTGAGTTTTTTTTGTATTGGGTTTGATTTTGCACTTTTTGGTCCCGCGCGCGCGACAGTTCGCCGCCGAAATTTCGGGAACTTACATGTCTATTTTGGAAAATTTTAAATTTCGTAAAAATTGATCTCCATCAAAAGCAGTTGACGGGTTCATTCCGGCTAACTCAAATGCTTCCAATGCTGATTTATCAGTTCTGGAACGTTCTCCTGTCAACTAAATAGTGTACCACCCACCAAAATAACGCCATTTTTCAGTACGCGCTCTTCACGTCAACTCACGAAGACACGAACGCCTTGGAAACGATCAGCGAAAAGTGCATGGCGTTTACCAGGGCTGATTTCGAGAAACGATGGAAAATCGACGGTAAAAACGAATTTAGTGACGGTGTGACGAAAAGTGACAAGGAAAAAAATGACAAAAGCGAGAAAAATGTTCCCGTTTTGTGCGAGGGCTGGCCGCCGCCCGCTAATTGTTATTTTATTGCGGGAAAATATGATCCGGTGAGGGGAAAGTTGGTGAGGTGATTGGCACTTTGTGTTTTGATTTTTTGTGTTTTCTTATCTGACTGGTGCTAATTTCGCAAGTGGATAAGTGACAAGAAAAGTCTTAAGTGACATGTAAGCTTATTGCTAGCAGGTTAAGTGACAAATTTTTTTAATTGTAAGTAAGTATACTCGGCGGACTGCACGCTACGCATTTTTCTGAACGTAGCACTCCATCATGACGCCATCATCGATAAAATTAAAATTGTTCCAAAAAAGAAAAAATATTTCAGGCATGCTGGTTGCACTCGAATCCGCCTTTTTCTTTTTTCTTTTTTTTTGTTACAGCGCGTGCGTATATGGCGTTCGTGTGTAGTATGTGAGGATGGATACTCTGCTGGCCGCTGAGTATATCGAGTATTTTATTTTTCGCTGTTATAGGTATTGTATACCGTAGTTTACTTTATCACTTAAGTCAAGTTGTCACTTGACTTAGATATATATTATAACTCACCACTTAATTTACTGTCACTTGTTGTTCTCTTGTGGAATTGGCCCCTGGACGGATTTTTTTATGGTGGAAAAATCTGATTGTTGCATGCCCTTGGCAGATTTCCAATTTTCAATGCGGCCTGTGAATTGTTTGTTTCGAATCAATATTTTTGGGAAATCGTTTTCTGGATGCTTGTGAGGTGTGTGAGGTGTTTTTCTGCGAGTTAGTACCATTTTTTCTGTGTTTTGGATGTTTTTGTTTAGACGTCGATTTTTGTCGTTTTTACTTTTTTACGTTGCTACTTTTTCTGTCGGTTTACAAGTCAAAATTGGAATGTGTTCCAGGTGAATTTTTTGTGTCAATTTTACAGATAAAAACATGACGTTTAATTGTTTTCATCTTATTTTTCATCAATCAATTGGATTTTTGTTGCTTTTATTACATATTTTCTTTTTGTTTACGATAAGTGTTGCAACGATATTTAGTGGCACTCTTTCGCTATGTCATTTTGTGTTTGTGTTAAAATTTGATTCAAAATTCTCTCTATCCGGTCTCAAAACTTCTCGATATCTGATAGGTATTCTATGTATATGATATATAATATATATATATATTTATCGTTGCAACTTTTTCGCAAATATTGATGTCTGGTGCCAGTTCGGTAAGTGAACAAGTTACAAAAAAGTAGTGAGTGCTAAGTTCAATTTTTATTATTCACACTTTTTAAATACTGCACACTTTTTACTGCCAGTAAACTGAAAATTGAGTGAACTCATGAATAAAATGAGTGACATTTGAGTTTTCTGGAATTAGGTTTTCGGCAACTACAGTTGACTAGAGTAGCAATAACTCATTCCAGTAAACTCAAATGCGTTCGAGGTTGATTTATTAATTTAAATATTTATATTTATTTTTAAACTGATGTGTGCTGCGAAAAGCTCTCAATCAACCGAAAAGTAAATGAGTAATCTGAAATACTTGTCATTATGAGTTTACTTGTCACTTGACTAAATACTTGCTGAATTGGCCTAGTTCCTGTATCCAGGGCCGTATCCAGGGGGGGCGGGGGGGCTGCAGCCCTTCCCGGGGTGAGACCTGAAAAACACCGGAAAATGCAAGTTTCGGTTCGATTTTGAAAGGTGTAATTCAAAAAATTTTGCGCGCATTTGCTACCAGGCATAAGGAATATCACTATATTGCTCCATGTAGCCGAAAATCCTTCAAAATTTATATAACTGTGCGTTTTTTTCTGTATTTGTATGTATATTTACACACGTATACAGCATTTCATGGCGCTGGCGTCAACGCCAATGGCACCATGGCGTGGCGCCTACAAATGGCGCCATTCCGTCAGGTAGAAATTTACCTTTAGGTGAAAATTAAGGGTGGGCTGAGCCCCCCCCCTTCGCCGGGTTCCGTAAACAAACAGCCCCCCCCCGCTCAAAAATCCTGGATACGTCCCTGCCTGTACCATTTTTACATTTTTCGCAAATGGTTTTTTTTCTGTTGTGGCGGTTAACAATTTGTTCCCGTTTTTTGTGTTAGCTTTTTCTGTTTTGCGATGTTATGTATTTTTCCTTTAAAAAATCAATTATCATTGTCTTGGAAGATCGCTTTACACTCGTACCGGTGGCATTTTCTAGATATCATGTTTAAAATTCCAATAATTTCACTGAAAATCTTTAAGAGGCTGAAATTTCTTTTTTTTTTTATTTTAGGACTAAAGTCTGCAAGGTGCCTTTGCAAATTAATTTGCACAGACATTTTGTGGGCCCACTGTAATCATATTTAGTGGTCTCAAATTCATGTTTTTTTTGTTTCCTTGATTATTTAGTTTTTTTTAATAATTGTAAAAGATATCCTGTTGTTTTTTTGTAGAATTTTTTTCAATTTGCCTGATTTTAAATAGATGACCCCCAGTGATTATCCCATACATTTTTTATCAATTAAAGTGCACACTTATCTACAAGTTTGTCTTATAAATAGTTGCTGGATAGATATTTGAGCATTTCCTAGTGATTATTTCGTCAATTTATTGCGTGCGTAAATGTAAGGCATAGTGCTTAAGGTACATCTGCATGTGGATATAAATTGTAATTGTAAAATCCTTAATAACTGTTTACTCGAAAATTAGTTTTGTACACAAAGAGATATCTTGTACTGTGCCTGAATGATAGCAATTCAGTTATTTGATATTATGTATGTATGTATGTATTTTTTTAAATAAAGATGGACAAAAGGGTTCTAACGATATGACTTTTCGATATCGATATTCGATACGATATATCGTTTGAACCCTAAATGACATTAGTGCGTACTGAAATAGGCAGTGGATTGCAAATTAGGATGTCAAATAAATTTAGAACGGAAATGTTAAAAAAATTGAACTGTTGAAAACAAGAATCGGAAAACTTATATGTCCGAAAATGGAATTCGAAAAAGTAAAAGCTTTTGAAAATGAAAATCGGAAAACTGAAAGTTGACACCCTACTTTATAAATACAAATTGAATATTAGATGTAAATATGTCAGTTGTCATGGCTACCACCTTCTTTTATTTGCCAGGTAAATAATTCTCACATGTGTCTGATGTATTGAAATGTTTTTTTTTAAATAATTTTTTCTCATAAAGAATCTCTGATCAATTCAGCATAACAATATTTTGTCTTGATTTTTGTGATGCAATTTTTCAACTGATGTGCTTGATTTTTGCCAATTTTTTGGTTGTTACATTGTTTTCAGCTGACTTAACGCTACACAAAGAGGTTTACCGTATTTTGATAGATAAATTAACGAAACTTGTGCACAATTGGGCCCCCACACGCTAGTTGACGTCGACACCAAATGTCAACTGGTGCCGACCCCGATTCAAAGATTGCTGGCGAGTAAACGAACGACGTTCAAACGCAATCTTTGAATCGGGATCGGCACCAGTTGACATTTGGTGTCGATGTCAACTAGCGTGTGTGGGGCCAATATCACACAGTGTTCTGTGACATTTTCAACATTTTGTGATGTAAAAAATATAATTTTTTAATTCAGACGGTAGATGGTAGATTTCCTTGTAAAGTGTGCAGCCAGTGGACCATATTTTGATTACAATTTCATTTATGATTAAGTCACGTGATTTCTGAATGAGAAGTTCTCTGATTATGCATTCGGTTAGACATTCGTTTCATTTTTGTCAAAATATAAAACATTTTCATTATTATTCTACATTAACCTATTATTTAATGGAAAAAATAAAGTGAATTAAATACTTTGAATTTTTTTCAGGTGTCTCATGTTTTTAAAGCAAATGCATTTTTCACACCAAATGCATTATTTTATTATTATTTTTAATTTAAATGTGCACTTTAGTAAGAATTCTAAGTAGATACATGGGGGTAGAACTCTACACCCGACATTTTTCCCCGAGTCAAGACTCAGTTTTACCGGACCCCACTCGCCGAGTCAGCCTAAAACATAACTCAAGTATAAAACGCGTAAGGCGCTCCACACGGAAGTTGACATTCGAATGTCAACTGGTTGATGTCAACTCATATTTTAGTTCACGTGTCACAGGGCGATCTTCAATTGAAGATTGCTCTGTGACACGTGAAGTAAAATATGAGTTGACATGAACCAGTCGACATTCCAATGTCAACTACCGTGTGGAGCGCCTAAGATACGCCTTGAAGCATGTCCACAGTGTTAATGCGTATTTACTTTAACTCAAAAAGTACACATACTTGAGTACCGAGTAAACATGCATACGCCTACTTTGAACAAAGTATCTGTACTCGCTTTTACGCTTACTTTTTGAGAGTACTCGAGTACATTAAGGTAAATTTTCTGAGTACAGAACGAGTGGGTATTTTCCATTATGCTTTACCACTTTTTTGAATGCCAACCATGAATCAACTTCCTTTACATAAAGAATATTTACTGCTTGATAGAAAGAGCACGCTTTTTTGTTGTCCATTTGTTAAATATTCATAATGTTCTTTTGTACAGTTTCCAGAATCAAAAGGTAATTTTCAACACTTTTACACTTTCCTGATAAAAAAGACTCGTATTTACGATTTCTGGGAAAAAAGTACTCTTGTTTACTCGTAAGTAACAGTAAATATCTATCACTTTACGCTTTCTGTACTTTAGGGGTGGGAGGTGAGTAAAACAAAAATACTTTACGCTTACGCATACTTTGAAAAAAGTTTGGTATACGCGGCGGACATCACACTTAGTATGAAAACTTACCATAACCCATCTGAATAATGAACCAAAATTTTTACAGTATTTTCATCACGATATTTCGTTTTTACCATGGAATAATTAATTACGAAATTTATCACAAGATTTTATTCATAAAATTATGGTAGGTTTTCATACTAGGTGTGCTGTCCGCCGAGTATACTTTTGGGCATGAACAACTCTGAGCATGTCCTCTTTTGGGGTACTTGAAAAGTTACAATATTTATTGGTTAACGTGGTTCAAATGGCGCTGCACACACTTGTTTACTGACAGTAAACTGAAACTTTCATAAACTCACAAATCTAATTTATTTTATTTCATTTCAGGGTAGAGCGGATCAACGTACAAGCAATTTTAAAAAATTTACTCATACATAAGGGACAGCCAAGATAAGGTCTGGTCCTTCCGCACAGGATACAGTATATAGGAAATATATATTCAATGTCAGGAATGAATGAAATTCCAAAAATATAAAGAACATCACCTAACTTTATGTCAATCAATCGGGGGTCCACTGATACGCACATCTGCCCGATATGCACATTTGCCCGTTTTTTTCACTTGACACTTTTTCAAGTGATTTTCAGATATGAGTAAAGTGAAAAAAGTTCACTAATGTCATTGCGCATCTTTTTTCACTTTACTCATATCTGAAAATCACTTGAAAAAGTGTCAAGTGAAAAAACGGGCTGATGTGCGTATCAGGCCTGCCCCAATCAATCACCCTTTGTTATCATGGTTATGTTATTAATCTTGCCTGTGAAAATGTCTCTATAAATAACATCATGGCTCAACATGGAGTACAGGTGCACACCATTTGTATTTACTTGCGACTGTACTGCGCCGCACGCGATATTTTTTTTCGAATTTTTTATGCATGATCACATGGAAAACACCGTTGAAATAAATCTAGAATTTGTACAAAATATTTATTACAAAATACAGTGTTAAACTTCGTCTTTATTCTGTAAATCATCACATTGATACCACAAAATTGCCTATGCAAGCATACTGCTGTAAATGTCAAATGACATTGCATGAATATATATACAATGGCATTGTATGGCATTTGAGTTTACTGGAACTATTTGTTCGTCAACTAAATTACGAAGATTTTGAAAAACACTAAGTTGACGCAGACTAAAAATAACACATTCCAGTAAACTCAAATGCGTTTAAGGCTGATTTATGAGTTTACAAAAAAAATCAAGTTTCTTTGGTAAACAAATGTGTGCAGCGACAGTGTAGTCAACTCAAATTTCCATCTTAACGCTACATAATCACTGGAAAATCGTTGCACTAACCTTTTTTTTATTTATTTTTAGCTAAAATAATTCCTGAAACACTCAGGTTTCCATTTCTCTACGGGAAGTAAATAAAAATATACTTAAATAAATTTATACAAAATGTCTGAGCCTACGGCGCCGCCCCCATACTCTGGTATGTTTGTTCAGGTTTATTGTGTTTTTTTTCACTTGAATTTTTTCCTGTTTTCGATATGAGTGAAATTTTCATCGTGATGCAATCTTTCAAATGCTAGATTATGTTAATGTTTACCTAGATTGTTCTAATGGTCCTCAACGCTGTAGTTGTCAACACTATAAGAACACCAAATGTCAACTGGTTCCCAATTCAAAGCTTGCTGGCGAGTAACACTACGCACATTCTATACACTTTACGTCATACCAGAATTCTACACTGCATGTTCCGCACTGTTTTTCAACACTACAGCTCCATTTTCATCATGATTCAACACTTTCATTTGAACGTCGTCGGCTCGTCAGCAAGCTTTGAATTGGGATGGGAACCAGTTGACAAAAGTGCCCTTGTCAACTAGTGTGTAGGGCCAATTCTTTATTTTTACGTGTAATCTACCTACTCAAAATTCGCAGAGAAAGCGGGCGACCCGAACAAGCCCTACCCGTCAAATAACTATGGTTCGTTTTATTTTGGTCCTAAGCCTGTTTTGTGATATGCATATGCAGACGTGACGTATGCAAAAGCGTAGCTTTGTAAAAACAGCGACTGTAATCGACAATTTGCCAGATTTTTGTTGTGATCATATTGAACATCCAAATCAAACATTTTGAAAAACAATCGAAATTCGACCATTTCTTCATATTAAATGTCGGATATCGACCATTCTTTCCGATTGAATATCAATCATAATCGTAATCAATATTGAATATCATGTTTGCGAAAAATATCAATACTTCAATCAAAAAGTCATAATCCCAACCCAACCAACAACCCACTCCCACTCAAATACACCCCCCCCCCCAATTTCCAGGCGGAGGTAGCTCCTCAGTGCTCCCCTACCCCAAACAGCCGCAGGGGGTCTACTGGCCGCAGGCCGCTGGACAACAAAATGCGGGGGCGCCCCACGTGTACATGCCCCAAACTACCACTGTGATTGTGCAACACGTGAATGTGCTGGGACCCAGGGGGGTTAATATGACCTGTCCTCATTGCCAGGTGGGGGGGGGTGAGGGTTTAATTTTTTTTTTTTTTTGGGGGGTAGGCTCCAAACGGGATCCCGATTCCGAAATCTCAAAAAATTTATCCCGATCCCGAAAAGTCAATCCCGTTTGAACCCTGGGGGGGGGTTATGTTAGATTGGCGTGTGTGTGAATCAGCGGGTGTAGATTTGAACACCTGCGGGTGTTCAACTGCGGGGATAGATTGCTGAAACGTTTTTGAGGGGTTTAATATACAGGATCTTTCAAGGTGTAGAGTGCAGAAAGGGTGAAAAAACGGGGGTAGGAAGGGGGTTGGGGAGATTTGAGCTATTTTTCTCCCTTTTCTTCCTTAGAAACCTTGAAAAAGCCTGTATATCGAACCCCCCGCAACCGGACTACAAGCCGCAGCTTTTGTCATTTACACTCTTTTTGGGGGAGGGGTATTTCGAGGAAATACGGTAGTCAAAAATACCACATGAACGAATCATTTTGAAGGTGAAAATGGGCAAAAAGACAGTGAAATTAGCTATTATTAGCGAATATCAGAGCAAAATTTCTCACAATTTGCTGCAGAAAATAGCTGGTATAGATAAATAGCTCGAGTGGGGGGAAACAAACTTCACTTTACCAAATGACCACCCCCTATCCCACAGGCTCAAATAATAACCTCGACGGCACCCACTCCCGGCCTACTCACGTGGCTGGTAGCTGGTGGATGTGTCTTCTTTGGGTTCTGGCTGGGTTGCTGCCTGATCCCATTCTGCATGGACGATTTGCAGGATGTGGATCATAAGTGCCCAAATTGCCATACTATGTTGGGCACTTATAAGAGGATCGGCTGAGCGTTTGTTTTATTGTGATGGTGTTTGGTGGGATGGGGTGTGGGTAGTAAGGATGAACGAGGAGTTTTTTCAAAGGTTTTTTTTAAAAAAAAACCTCAGTCAAAATTTTTAGTACTTTTTCAATTTTTCAAATTTTTTTGCGCGCAACCGCTACCCCACATTAGCATTTGTGGTGGTTTTCATGAATGTTATAAAAAAGGCGATATCATCATTTTTGACATAAAACCGGCTATTTTTGACAGAAATCACCACTTATAATTCATTCCAATGACTCCACATCCATTCTATGGCTATATTTATATGTATAACATCACAAAGTTCTGCCACCTGTCTGATATACCTGTATCTGGGAGCTTTTGAAAAAAAACGTTTTTTAAAATCCTTTAAAAAACCGTTTTTGTAAAAGGTGATGGGATATGTGTGCGGTGATTGAAGTAGGGTGTTTCTTTTTCTGTGATGGGATATTTTTGTTTTGGTTGCGTGCTGCTGATTGGTAACTGTGCAAAATTTGTGGTTCACATGTGAATGCGTTTGAAATTCTAGTTGGTAATTAACACTTTAAGGTGTCAGTTAAGATCCTCTAAAGTTCCATAAGTTTTTATTCTCTTCAGGCGATTATCTGAGAAGTGTGTGAAACATTTTAAAGATCTTTTTTTATTTTTGAAGAAGGAATGGCTGGAATTTTCAAAATTGCAGTTTGCATGCACAAAATAGTTTGCAGAGCTCCTTACAAATGTTACATTTTTCTGTGGTGATTGTTGTAGTTTTATAGGTGGTAAACAATTTGTAACTATTTTACAAAAACTATTTTTACAGTTACACTTTTTGAGCGTTCCTCTTATGTGTATATTTCATAGCTTAGTAGCTGTGGACATCATTACCCCCTGGACATCACCTGTATTTTAATTAGGGATGGCACGTGTTTTTAACCGTTTTTTAATTAAAAAAAACAGGCATTGAAACCGTTGTTTTTTTAAACAGCAGCCAAAATTTTTAGTACTAAGCACTAGGTATTTTGCAATTTGTTTGCGCAATCTCACATACACATTACCATTGGTGGTTGTTTTACTTGGTTTTGAGTCATTTTTAGTGTAAAAGCTTCCATTTGTTCATACTATTGTGTCATAATAAGCCGTGGTATGTTAGTGTAGTATTTACAATATCCAGCCAATGTGCTCCCACATACTTCTACAGTGTGAAAAATCACTGTCAATGTCTTAGCCTTTTCTTATAACCTTATTTAAGCACTACTCGATGCAAACTTGACTTGAAGTCATGAACATTCGACAAAAGGCGATATACCGTATTACCTCGAATTATCCCCCCCCTTGAATTAACCCCCCCTCTAATTAACCCCCCTCAAAATGGGCTGGGGAAATAATTATCTCCCCCCCCCTCGAAATACCCTCCCCCCTCGAAATACCCCCCCTTCGGAATGATGTACGTCATGTACATAATAAATACGTCATGTACGCAATGTACATGATGTATATTACGGTTAATTTGCATTGCAGCTACACAGAGACTAGTGTGTGTAGCTATCTACGTTTTTATGTCCAAATATATCCTGTTTGGACACATTTATTACCTGTTTTGGGTACGCAAACGCCTACTATTTATAACGATCCTTGCGAAAATTTCTGACGAAATAATAAAACCCCCCTCGAATTAACCCCCCTCAAATTTTGCTGGCGAAATAATAAACCCCCATGGGGGTATTTCGAGGTAATACGGTACGTAAAAAGTCAACAAAAATGGGTATTTTTGACAGAAATTACCACTTATAATGCTATCCCATGGCTCCACAGCTATTCTATGGCTATATTTAACATCACAGAGTGCTGATATACCTGTATGTGTAGACTCATCACCATATCTGGGAGCTTTTAAAAAAACCCGTTTTATTTATAAAAAAACGTTGTTGTTTTTTAAAAAACAGGGTCGTTAAAAAACAGTTTTGTGCCATCCCTAATTTTAATTCCATTAAATGTAATAGTTATTTGAAGTGAAATTGAAGTTAACCTCTGGTCGCGGTCATTAAGAATGGACACTGTTTCATTTGTGTTTGCCATTTTTTTGCACAGGGGTCATATCACAGTACTAATATTTCTCAACTGGAATTCATGGGTGTTCAAGGAGCTAGATGTCCAGTGGGTATAGATGTCCACAGGGTTTTTTCATCTGCATTGGTATTGGCTCGTATTCTGACGCTTGTATTTTCTATTGAT